>JAHBCN010007691.1:0-42032 GCA_019359885.1 Listronotus oregonensis | reverse complement strand
TTTATTTTAATTTTGGTTTTTTTTATATTCGATGATTTTCCGCCCCAAATTTTTAAAAAATGGCTTTTTTAATCTAATAAACACAATTTCATTCATCTTAAAATGATACCCCCAGCGAACGTTGATCGAAATTTGTAGATAGACCACCCCTTTTCGAACGTTTAAAAAAATAACAAAATTTTTACTGATTTTTTAAAAAAACGAATTTTATTCAAAGCGAGTTTTAAAGATCAAGAGCAACAGGATAATTTATTATTGTTAAAAAAATTTTTTGAGATATGTTTAAAAAAGGAAACAAAAAAAACAAATTACATGTTGTTGGGAATAAACAAATAATTGGTATGGATAGAGTGTGGGGAATTTAAAAAATTAATGTGAAATTAAAGATTATATATTATGAATGCGTAATTTTATAATAGCCTTGAAAAAAATTGAGTAAACTATTGGTTAACGGTGCTATGTAGATTATGTCCTAATCTTTGTTATCTGAAAAGTGTAAATTTTCTACGTTTTTTTGGATTTTAAATAAAAAACTTACTGCGTTTTTTTTAGGTTTGCGTTTTGATGAGGGGATTTATCGTCTTTTTAAAAAAAACCTAAATTATCTCGAAACCTATTCATTTTTAGAAAAAATATGTGGGGTTTTTTTTGTAAAAAATGAAATGTTCTATCAAAGTGGCAACTCCTTAATACAGGAAAAAACCATTTTAAAAAAATTGAAAAAAAAATTGTTTTTTTTTAGGCGCTTGTTTTCCCTTTTTTTTGGGAGCATTTTTAAAGAAAACTGACGTTAAAACCCTTTGACAATGATCCTGGCTAATAGCATTTTCATTAAAATTTAAGAGAGAGGGTTTTTTAAATTTTACAACTTCCATTGATTTTGGTCTGTGTGCTCAATATGCGGGTGCCGACGAAGTTTGGGAGTGTTTCATTGCTGAAAGGTTGCGATGGAAATTTCCCCAAAACCAAAAACCCTTTAACCCAGCCAGGATAGTGACGGGGAAAAGAAAAACAGAAGGGAAAAAGAAAAAAATTTTGAAAAAGGGGTTTTTAAAGATTTTTTAAAATTGAATTTTTGAGGGATAAATTAAAAAAAGTTAAATTTTAATTTTTTAAATAAATTTTTTTTCCCAAGCCACCCCCAAAGCGCCCCCGGGTAACAAATGCCAAAAATTTAAATTTCGGCATTTTTGAGGGATTTTTCCTTTTCCCAAGTCGACCTTATAATGTTGCAATTCTTCAATTGAAAAATGCTTTTATTTCACCAGAATGCATTTTTCGAAAGAGGGGATAAGCACACCATATAAACTTTTTTCCGGGGGGGTTTCTAAACACAATGCAGAAAACCGCATCTGATATGTGCGGGCCCTTTAAAAAAAATTTTTTATTTGGGTCGAATTTCATTTAAATACCATTATTATTTTTTAAGTTGGAACCTGGTCCTCAGGGCCATCTAGGTGGCGAGATGGGCGCCCCCCGGCCCCCGCTCCCGGGGGGGGCGCAAAATCGAACATGAATATTTTTTCATCAGTTGTCGTATCGTTTTAATTTTAAATTTTTTTTATTGACAAAATTAATTAAATAAATAAATTACAACAGAACAATTTTATAGAAAATTTTTAACTTAGAACTTAATTTAATTATTTTCAATATTTAAAACTAAAAAATGTATGAATTAATAAAAAAAAATATCAATTTATCCAGATACCTATGCGAAATATAACTCCTTAATTTTTTTAATATTTAAGCTGCATATAAATTGGTATTTTATAAATTGGGGCAGCTCTATTTCCCAAAACTTATAAAGTATTTTCGGTAGTTTCTTAAAAAAACAATGCATAATTCGTTTAGCTACTATATATGTTTTAAATTCGACCCCACCATTGGGATCTTTAAAAAAACAAAAAGGGTAAGGAAGTTAAAATTAAGAAAAGTTGCCCTAAAAAAAGCCCAATAATACACTGTTAAAATATTTTAAGACCCTTTTACTTTTAAATTTGGCGACATAACTAAAAAAGTCCGATTTTACTTTTTATTTTTTTATGGGGCTTTTTTTGGTAAAAAAACCCAAAATATATTCTTAGGGAAATTTTTCAAATTGCGGGGAAACCAAAAATCTTTTTGGCGTTTCGTTTTCGGGGAAACCCATCCACAAAAATTATTATTTTTTTAAAAAAGGCCCTGGTTTTTTTTTTAAAAGCAACCCTTTCCCCCAAATTTTAAAATTCCCTTTTAAACTTTACCGTTTGGGAAACCCCAATGGTGACAGTCGAATTTTTAAACACCCCCCATTTTTTAAAATATTTTCACATGTTTTTTAGCAAAGATTTTAAATAGTTTTTGAAAAAATCTAATTTCAAGTTTTTAAATTTAAAAATTTTGTTGCATATTATTTAATTTATTAAAGGATTTAAAGTTACGTTTTAGTAGGCCCGTTTAAACACAGGGATTTTTTTTAACTATTATTTTATTGTTAAGAAAATTTAAATTTTTAAGTTTAATCATCCCTAAGGTTAATTTTTATTTTCCCCCTTCTTTTAAACCAGATAAAACGGGTTGTTTTATGTAAACGTGTCTATTTCAAAAAAGTAGGCCAACATTTTCCCTATAAAAAAATACACTAATTCCCCTCAAAGGTATTTTAAAAAAAACCCAAATCAAAAAACTTTTGATCTACAACTTTGCACTTTAGTTTTGTAAAATTTTCGGGGCAAACCTCCGGTCTGGTTTTCGTTAAAAAGGGATTCCAAATCCCAAACCCCGGTGTGGAGGGGGCGCAAATGTTAAGCCCCGCCGGGGGGCCATACCAGATACGGCACTTGGGCCTCTCCAGATTCCCCCTCCCCAAGCATACGCAAATGCTTTTAAAAAGGGGCTGAAAATGTAGGTGGATTATCAACCCTTTTTATCTTTTGATTAAATTTTAAACAATTTTTAGCGTCCCAGAATATTCCCTCATCACGAGCTTTTTTGCCCCGTGTTTTTACACATGAAACATGTTTATTTTGGGGCGCGTAAATTTTAAAAATGGGGTTTTTTAAATAATGCATTTTTAAGGAAAAAAGCAAATCATGGGTCTTTTTCTTTAAAAGTCTCCGCATTTTTACGCCCATATATAATTTTAAGAAAATAAAAAGCCGTTTTTCGAACCAGAACTAACCAACCGACTAAAACTTGGGGGGGTTTTAATTTGTCTAAATTTCCCTACTTGGGGTTAATTTAAAAAAATTTGTATAATTTTTAAAATGGTAGAAGTTTTAATTTTTTTTTTTAAATGTTATTATATATACCCGGGGTTTTTTTTTTAAAACGTTGTTAATTTTTTTTTTTAACTTTTAACAAATAGTTTTGAAAATTCAAAAACCCTTAATTTCTAGTCGGTCATGGGTTTTTCCCGGGTTTGCAAAGCGGGGGGTTTTTTTTCCCCAATTATAAATTTTTAATAAAAAATTTCGCGGAACGTATTAAAAAATACCTAAATTATTACATTAAAATGTAATTTTTTAGCCGAGTATCTGCATAATAAAGCGTTTCATATGTTAACACTGTCAAGAAGCTCGTGATCACGGAGTATCTCTAGACGTGAGTAACAATTTTATGATCTCAAATTTTTAATTCCGCAGAGAGTTTTTTTTTTAATTAACACCAAACACTGGAATTTGATCGAATACTGGCTTTTTGTGATTTGGTATTTCGGATATTTATTGTACAGATTTTTTTGTTATATGAATTACATTAATTATATTGTTATTCAAAAAGCGAATTTTTCATGGAAAGCTATATAAAAAAATAAGACACTTTAAAAAAACAAATTTAATTTGGTTTATTTTTGAATAATATATGAATTAATAAAGGTCCTCTCGTAAGTGGGCTTTATTAATTACGTGTCTTCTCACCTAATCTCGTGTAGGGAGAAGGGGATCAACTTACCAAGTGGGAGGGGAGGTCTAAAATCGCCCCACGTAATTAATGGTCGCATCATAGGTATTTTTGGAAACAACTAGCACTTATAGTGACATCACTACCAAATGGACAAACTTTACGTTGTTTGTCAAATGTCATTGAGTTGATTTTGTGATATGGTTTGTAAATAGCGATGCAATGTGTTTTTATCTTGTTGTCGGTTTAGATTTTTGAATAATATAATAGTTTTTAACTCTGTTGCGTGAAATTGTGTGTATTTGTGCAGTCTGCCAACCTTGATTTTTCTGATTTGTCAAAATCGTGAAGAAAAATCCCTTTATGGTTGACTACGCATGAGAGATCTTTTTTTGAAATTTGTGTGTACAACTCACGCAAAATACCACCGTTAGTTTAATTACAAATAAAATAACCCATAAATCGAAATCCATTTCTATATTTTCCGTATTCCGTAAACTTCGACATTAATGCACCCATTTACAAAAGTAGCCAAACTAGTACACTTTAGATGCATTATTTTACAAACAGGTGTGTCGTGATATACCTAGACCTAGCTTAATTTATTATGTAATATCATAGGTAATATTTTTGGTATTTTCGCAAGGTTTGCGTTAAATATTGAATATGTACCAACATAAACAATAGATGTTGTTTAATTTAGCAATTTTGTTTTGTTGCATATTCAAAAATAATAATAAAAAATTATCTAAGCTTTAGTCCATTTATCACTTGAAAACGGTTGGAGATACATCACTAACCAAACGTTGTGTATCAATTAACACATAAAGACCATAAAAGTTCAAGATTTTAGTGTAATTGAAACGATAGGATTGTCGAACACTTTCAAAGAAAAAGTCTTTATGATTCGACATACATTTTTCTAAGATTGCCTCGTGTCATAGGAGACAATACACCCCGAACGGGTTCAGTTTTAGTTCTGAACCGGTTCATTAAAGATCTGTTTGTTATTCTGAAATAGTGTACACTATTTTACACTTTTTATACGTAAGCACTTTTATGAAAGGTGTATTTTAGAATTAGGTGTGTAGAAAAAATGTAAAATAGTGTTAAATATTTCTAAATAATAAACAGACCTTATATATTTTTTTTATCTTGGGACAGTCCACGAAGGCTGATGCCTAAGTACTAACGTACCGTGGGTGTCTTCAGTGTGGTGAGAGGGAGTTTGTTCACACGGGACTTAAATTTTTGGAGATTGGGAGGAGAAGGAAAAACTTCTGCGGGCAGCAAGTTCCATAGTCTTGACACTCTAGGGATAAAGGAACGAAGAAAGCGGGAAGTTCGGGGCCTCTCTAACTGAACTGTAAAAGGATGCATAAAAGTTGCACTACGTGTTGCTCTGTTGGGAGCTGCCAGAGAAGGAATTATACTGGCCAACTCCTCCAAAAAGAAGCCGTGAAAATACCTATAGAAGAGCGACAGATCCCCTACAGCTCGACGGTGGGCAAGAAGAGGAAGCCTTTCTGTGAGCGTTGGATCATTAATAAGACAAACGGCTCTTCTTTGAATGGAGTCCAGAATGCTAAGTGTTGTAGGGGACGCCATTCCCCAGACATGAGAACAATATTCTAAAGAGGGTCTGATTTGGGATACATACAGAGTGTACAAATTGGAAGAAGAGAAATATTTTCTGGCTCGGAAGAGAAATCCAATCTTTTTGAAGCTGCCGAAGCTATGGATAAAATGTGTTTTTGCCAGTTGAGGTTATTCTCAAAAGTAACGCCGACAAGATTAAACGACTCTTTGTTCTGCAGAACTTGGCCGCTCATATGTAAGGGATGAGCATTTGCAGACTTTTTCGCGACAGGGAACATGACTGTGTTTTCGAGGCATTAAACTGAACAAGATTTTTGGCGCCCCAATCTAAAATAGGTTTGAGGTCTTGTGAAAGAGATATCTGCATTGACCTGCGCTTGTTTTCGAAATCAGGATTACACGGTGGCCTAAGAAATTGAATACTAGAGTGGAGGGTACTATCGTCAGCAAAACTATAAATGGGATTGATTGTGGAAGAGAGAAGATCGTTAATGTGTAGAAGAAACAGCGTGGGTGCCAGCACTGAGCCTTGGGGCACATTAATTTGGTAGAAGCGGGAGGAATGACCATCTACACTAACTGATATACGTCGATTAGAAAGGAAACTGGAAAGCCAAGAGCAAAGCTTAGGTGGAAGACCGTAAGTAGGAAGTTTGTTAAAAAGCCCATCATGCCAGACCTGATCGAAAGCTTTGGATATGTCAAGAGCAACGATCTGGGATTCACCAAGAAACTCAAGGGACTTGTCCCAGTTGTGTGAGACAAAGGAAAGAAGATCAGCTGTGGATCTACTGTGACGGAATCCATATTGTCTATCATGTAAGATCTTATGTTTTTCCAGATACTTTAAGATTTGGGAATTAATGAATTTTTCCATTACTTTGCAAATAACTGAAAGAAGAGATATAGGTCTATAGTTGGAAGGAGACTTTTGGATCCTTTTGGGGACAGGTTGCACACGTGCAGATTTCCAACTCTCCGGGAAAATGCCCGTGTCGTAAAAATTCGAAAGAGGCGAGTTAAGATGGGTGCAAGCTCGGGAGCACATTTTTTAAGACGATTGCTGGTATGCCATCCAGCCCAGACGATTTTTTAGTATTAAGAAAAGAAAGAATACGATTGATCTGTTTAACTTTAAAAATTATATCGGACATTTTATGAGAAACGGGGACAACTGTTGGAAGGGGAAGATTAGTAGGAGGATCAAGCGTAGAATTGGCAGCAAATTGTTTGGCAAATAGTTCGGCTTTTCCTTTGGAGGTAGAGACACTTCCATCTTCAGAGATTAGGGGTGGAAAGAATTTGTGCAAAAGTTCTGACTAATATTTTTGGCAAAGGACCAGAAAGCTTTTCTGCCATTTGAGCAAGAGAGAACTTTATCTTTTATTCGATTGTTAAAATGGTCTTTTGCTTCTGATATAGTCTGATTATACTGATTTCTCGCTTCGATGCTAGCCTGTCGATTTTCTGGACTGGGGTTTTAAAGAAACTTTTTGTGGGCTTGAATTTTTAAAAGTCTGGCTTTGTCACAGGATTTAGAAAACCACGGTTTTGATTTGAAGTTATGGGTTCTTTTTAGTGTGGGGAATATAGGTCTTAATGCCTAGTTGAATTGTTTCGGTAATTTGTTTACAAATTTCGGAAGGATCGAAAGAGAAAAGCAGGTAGGATCCCAAGGGTAGCTGGCAAAGAAATCTCTCAGACCATCCCAGTCGGCCGAATTGTAGTGCCAGACGGTTCGTGGCGGCATGCTTTCAGTTGCCTCAAAATGAGTGAAGTAAAATACGGTGACCAAACCATGGTCAGAGCGACCAAGGGGAGCAGTTGCTGATGCTTGATAGAGTTCGGGGTGGAAGTAAGAAAGAGATCTAGGGGTCAGAATTATGGGTGGGAACCCTAGGAAAGTAGGTAGGTTCCATAATTAGATTGGTGAGCGAGTTGCTGATTGCGAAATTTTCTGCTGCTCTGCCTTGTGTATCAGTTTTTGTGGATCTTAGCCAATCCTTATTATGAACATTAAAATCCCTGAGAACGATTACTTCGGCCAATGGAAACTGGGAAATAATATAGTCGATCTTTATTGAAAGAAAATCAAAGAGCTCGTTGTAGGAATTGTCGGACGGGGACCGGTATATACAGCAGATAAATTTGGTAGAAGATCTGAAAGAAAGTTTAAGCCAAAGAATATCAGGCCTACCCGATTCGAAGTTAGAAACCCTAGCATAAGCCAGGTCGTTGCGAACGTAAGCACAAACGCCGCCATGGGGTCGAAAAGATGAAATGAGTTCATGACTCGCGAACCAAGCTTTTGTTAGCAATGTGAATATGGGTGGAATTTTTAAACTCAAAGGTGTTTTATTTTCATTTTATTTCATTCCCGTCTAGCGGAATATTGCTTTTCCTTCCTTCTACTCCATCGCGTCCATCGCATGAGTTCATGACTCGCGAACAAGTTTTGTTAGCAATGTGAATATGGTGGAATTTTAAATCAAAGGTTTTATTTTCATTTATTTCATTCCGTTCTAGCGGAATATTGCTTCTTCCTTCCCTTCTACTCCATCGCGTCCATCACAATACGCTCTCCGCGCTTCGTCTTCCGTCACACATACGCGGTGCAGTGCGTCGTGCGATTAAGCAATTTTTACTTTATAGTATTTCATTTGTTATTGTTTTGTAATATGAATGCGGTTCCATACAAACTTTCACCCTCCCCTCCCTCATTCTACCCATTTACGGGTAAGTTTTCTAAAATCCTTTTTTTGCTGACGTCTCCTATTTTTCCACTCCCATATTATCAACTTCAAAAATAACGATTTTTTCATAAAACTTTTATCCCTATTTTAACCCCCTAAGGGATGCAATTTGAAAAACTCAACAGATTATTTTAAATCGTAATTAATAGCCTACATACCAATTTTCATTAGTGATGAGGAGACCGGTCTTGGTCTTTGGTCTTGGTCTTGGTCTTGCAGCAAGACCAGAGGACCAAGACCAAGACCGCCTTCTTGCTTGTAAGACCAAGACCAAGACCGGGGTATGCAAGACCAAGACCAAGACCAAGATCGAGGAGTGCAAGACTACGCAAGACCAAGACCGACCTGCAAGACTCTTGCACTTTTGTCACTTTTTTTTTAAATTATAATATTTAATTTTTATATTCAATATACAGGGGTATTTCATACAGACATGACAAAAAATGTGTCGAGATCTGCCTAAAAGGCGATTATTTTATGATGTATTATATTTTTTAATAAAATAATAATTAAATCGATCACTTCGTTTTTTAATAAAATTATCTAAAAACGATAACTAGTAGATTCAGTAACATGTTTCAAAAATATAAGATTGTGACTCATGGTCCGACAAAGCTCGATATCCCCAAAACCGTTTACGACAGAGGAAAACTAAAAGTACAAAAGTTATAGAAGCTGAAAATTACTTACCTATTCCTAATGTTTTTTTTTAAATTAGGTATCTAGTGATGCCACTTACTGGATCAAAAATTTTCAAAATCCAGGAAAACATTATTTTTGTGCCACACTGTAAGAAGTGGCATCATTAGATTTCTCCTTTAAACTAAGATATAAATGTAAAAGTGATGGTTTAATAAAAAATATATTTGTCATTTTCTATAGGAATACTTTTTATATAAATGTATTTTAAATTTCACTTCCGGTTTAGACGGAAAAGTCAAAACAATACCAAAAGTATAATGATGACGTCATTTTTGTCAAAACCAAAAATGATATATAAAAAACCATCTACGTCGACATGGTACCTATATGACAGTTCAAGAATTTCCAGCATAATATACAGGGATGCGATATTTTTAAATCAATGTTTTGCTATAATTTTTCTATTTTAGGTTAAAAGCTAAAAATAAGGAAGTTTTCTTAAGTGGTGGTGAATTTTTTGAAAAATTCTGAAATAAAAAATAATTTTACATTTTACGCCCTTTTTTCTATAATTTTTGTATATTCAGTTTTTTACCATTATGAACGGTTTCGGATATATCGATCTTGTCGACTATCGAGCCACCTTGTATATGCAGAATGTTTATAAAGTATTTGTACAAACTTTGTACGGCAAACGTTTGACTAATTTGAACATAGAAAGTTTATTTGAACTAAAAAGCTTTCTAAATACCTTTTTTTTAATTAGAAACCAATGTTTACATATCAGAATCATTTTCATTCTTTCACATCTGGTTGAAATTAAAAGTTTTTTTTCTGCCCTCAGAGAACTCAGTATTGTAATTTTATATGCTTCTTCAAAGAAATTTAAATATTTCCCATCACTAAAATGAAGGGCTATAAATAAATAAACCCTACATTTAAAATATCCTTTTTATTCAAATAATTTAAATGTACATGTAAGGTTGGTATATTTTAAAATGTTAAAGCAAAAAATATAGTCTTCATCTTTATTTATTTGAAAGTATTAAAAATATATATATTTTATTAAAGATTGCTTAGTTTAAATTATTACTATCAAAAAAAGCAAGACCAGCAAGACTCTTGCAGCAAGACCAAGACCAAGACCAAGACCGGGTGGTGCAAGACCAAGACCAAGACCAGACTTGCAAGACCAAGACCAAGACCAAGACTAGCCCGGTCTTGGTCTTGGTCTTGCTTTGCTCATCACTAGTTTTCATGGTCCAGAAATGACAAAGTTCGATCTAAACTGTCACCCTCCATTCTACCCTTTAGGGGGAAAGTTGTCTAAAATACTTTCTAAGCTGACGTCTCTTATTTATATGCGTTATCAGAAACATAATTACCAACTGCCATATTTGCAACTTCAAAAATGACAATTTTTTATAAACTTTCAACCCCCCTCCCCAAGGCGTGTAATTTCAAAAATGTTATATCCTACATAACAATCTTAATATTTCTAAATCCAGAAGTGACAAAGTTTCACAAACTTTTACCCCCATTCTACCGTTTTAGGGAGAGGGAAGTTTCCTAAAATCCTTTCTTAGCTAAAGTCTTCTATTTTCCTAGGTAATCAGAAGTCTAATTACCAACTCCTATATTTACAACTTTAAAAATGACAATTTTTCTGTACACACACAAAACAGGTCATTTTTAATCATAATGAAAAGCCTAAATACTATTTTCATACTTCTAATTGTAAGTCCAGAAATGATAAAGTTCAATACAAACTTTCCCTCCTATTCTCCTCCTTTAGGGGTAAGTTTCCTTAAGTTAATTCCTAGATTATGTTCATTAGGGATAATGTAGAATTCTGATGGTAAAATAATTTTTCAAATCGATCTAATAGTTTCGAAGCCTATTCAATTCAAACAAACAAACAAATCTTTTAACTTTATAATATTAGTATAGATCAGTGATTATAAATTTTCATTAGAGCTGTCGGTAATTAAATTAAAATAGTTAAAAAATCGTATTCAATTACTTCTTAGTAAATGGATTACCTTAATTTAATTACTTTCCGAAAAAGATAATTGTATTTGGATTATCAATTAATAGAATAACGTAATCGTGATTGGTAATTGATTTTTACGAATCCCAAATAATGCAACTACTTAGAAAGTAATTCGATTACTTATAAAGTAATTAAATTACTTAGAAATTAATTCAAATCCCTAATAAATAATTGAATTACTACTAAAAATTCAATTAGCTTTCTTTATGGAAAAACTGCCGGAATTTTGGCCAGCCAGAAAGAGCATCTTGAAACACGGCGGGCCGTTTCGAATCCGGAGAACGCAAGGAAGTTTAAAGGTGTATGGAAGCCCAATACTGTAGAACAAAATTGTCCAGGCGTGCGGGCAGCGGGAATAGGGGGTTGGCCCCGCGGAATTTGCGCAATGAATAGTAGGTCAGGGCCGGATTTCCATAATTCTTTGTTACTATCTATAAAATTGACATCATCAAATGTCAAATTCCAACATTCACTGTTTTTTTATTTTTGCACAAAATTGTTGGTTAAAGGATACTACTATAGAATATTTAAAATTATTGTGTAATATTAGATTTTATATCATCTGATATAATATGGAAAGAATAGATGGCGTCACTTTACTGCCTTCTATTTAAATGGTCGATATTTTTGAAGTTTTGTATTTTTACCAAAAATCTTTGTAAATAAATTAAAACACGATTTTTTAAAATAAATTTCAAACAATGTATGATAGTATTATGTACTTATCACCAATTTTGTGATAAAAGAAGGGCAAGGTAGTGTAAATGAGTTTAATCTAATCCTAAGATTCTGGTTGTACATTAAAAAGTGAAAATTTTTATAACTGCTTTTTAGGCATATACTTTTCACTAATAACAAACATTTATGACAAGAATAACAGTGGTTAAAAATGTTTAGTAACCTTTGGTACCTAGGTATCCATTGTAACAGTATCCGTTAATGTTAATGTGTACAGTATGTCGAGCTTAAAAAGTTGATGATGCAAAATTAAGAAACCAAAAATCTAATTTATATTTAAACAAATGGTATTGTCTCGAAAGTTCCTCCCTCCGATTTTGATCAAATTTGGTATACAGGGGTTTTTTGGGGCGCTGATATATAAATATTTCGGCAACGTTTCGTTTCCGAGATCTTCATCATCAAAGTTGAAAATTAAACTAACCTCATTTTCACTATATTCTCCCTTCCTTTTTTTAAATTTTGATTTTTACACTAAAGTAAATATTTTAAACACCTTTAAAACCTTGTATTTTATTTATTTTACATATTTTTTCCATTAAATTGCGAACTTTTAAGCAGCCATATTTGCTTAAAAAATAAAAGTGTAAAAAAGGTGTAAAATAAACATAAAAAAGTTTTTAAAAGGTGTTTGTGAAATATTGTTGCAATTTAGTGTAAAAATCAAGAATTTGTGCAAAAGAAGGAGGACTAGTGTAAATAAGGTTAGTTTGATTTTCAATTTTGATGATGAATATCTCGAAAACGAAACATTGCCGAATTTTTTTTTTTTTTAGATTTGTAATCAGCGCCCCAAAAAACCGTACCAAAATTGTACTTCCTTTCATTCAATTAGAGGGACCTGTACATATTAAAATTTGCCTGTCTGCCCAGTAATCAATAATTTTGATCCTTTAAAAGAGTGTACTAAATTATTAAATGAAATAAAAGTACCTAAATGTAAACCTTATTTCTTTTCAATAATCCACAGAAATACACAAACATTGGAAATCATCTAAAAGATAGTTAAGATTGCCTTACTTTTCTCACCAATATTTCCTATGAAATTTTCATTTCTATTATTCATAATTGATATATTATTATTTATTCGGTTACCACAACTAACGTTACGTCTTATAAGAAGCACCTAATTTAAATATAAAAAATACTTAACTAAAGTTAAAAAGACGGGTATGTTACCCTTGATTTGCAAGACAAAACCATACAACCTCTAGTCATTTTGTTACGATATTATAAGGGAACAACCATAAACACAAAATTATAGTCACAATTTAATAAACACTAATCACTAAAATAAGAAGGTTTTGATCAATCCAAAAACGATACTCCGGCTCTCATAAATTATAATGTGTTGCTAACCACCTGATTTATCAGTGTGTAAGTAGGCAACACATTAAATTATTTCGTGGAATTTTGTTATTGCGCAGAATCGGCGGGGCCAACTCTGAAAGTTATTTTCATACTGGGCTGGACATTTTTTGATCGAATGGGCCATAACATTGGGCTTCCATACACCTTTAAACTTCCTTGGGAGAACGCTGTTCCGCGCTGATTTAGTATTTTCGATTGATGCTTACCACCACCGTTGTTATACTTTTTTTTGTGGAAAAATATGTTAATGTTTGGGGTAGGATAAAAGAAATTTTTATTTTAGAGTCATTTAATGTTGAACTTGCTGAGAAAGCAGTTTGATGCATATTAGTATAAATATTTTATTTGTTTAGTGTATCGTGTTTAGATATGTGGTAATTTAAATAAAGTAATTGCTAAAATATTTAATTATTTCTAGTTTTAATTGATAATTGAATTACTTTTAACAAACATGCTAGTAATTGGTTACCGTAATTTACTACTACTTAGAAAAGTAATTGGTAATTATAATTGAATTACTTTTTAATGTAAATGCTCTGATTTCCAATAAGTAACTAACAAATTAAATAAATGTTTAGACTATTGTCGTTTCGTTAATGCACTGCATAATATCGGAAAGAATTACTAAAACTATTACACATCATGCTTTGGGTGTGTCCCAGATCCCCGTAGATGTTTGAATAAAGCAAAACGCGATCGCAGATAGGAAAGTTCGGTTAGCAGCGCTTAGTTAAAAACACGATGTACATTGTGCATGATTTAATGCTTTTCAAACTTTTCCACTATTTAAGTTAAAAACTTGTTTATTGCACGTGCTTCCGAGAGACAATAGATTACATTGGCATTATCTGGGTTATGTTTTAATTTTAACATTTCAGCGGACAGCTATTACCTAAGCGATTATAAGTGTTTATTGATATTTTTATAGGGTTTTGTTCGGAATATGAAATATGTCTAGTTACGCAACAACAAATCAGCACGCAAGTTCTTTTGTATTAACTTATTAATTGAGCACCTTTTGTATGTACTAACGTACCGTGGGTGTCTTAAGTAAAGTAAAAGGCAGATTAAAAAGGTTGTGAAAAAAAAAAATATATATATATGTATATATATATATATATATATATATATATATATATATATATATATATATATATATATATATATATATATATATATATATATACATATATATACATATATATATATATATATATATATATATATATATATATATATATATATATATATATATATATATATATATATATATATATATATATATATATATATATATATATATATATATATATATTATATATATATTATATATATTATATATATACTTATCTATTTGGGGGTAAAAAGCACTTGATTTTTTGGGAATTTTGGGAAAAGTATATAAGGGTCTATTTTAAATATTTTTTTCTGTCAGGTTTAAAATCAGCATCCCCAAAAACCCCTTAATTCATATTTTTGAAATCTCAAGAGCTGATTTTAGCAGAAAAAAATATTTTTTTGTAAATTTTTTAAGAAATCCTTTATTATATCAAAATTACAAATTAATTATTTCAGATTTCTGTATTTTTAACATAACTACCTTCTAAAACAATACACTTTTCAAAAATTATTAAAGTTTGGGAAATAATTTTTTAACCAACCAAAACTAATTTTTCTTGTAGTTTCCTGTCAGGAAATTACTCTCCCAACTTTAAGAAAAGTGAATGTATGTTTAGGAAGAATTGTTAAAAAGTATATTGTTTTAGAAGGAAGTTATATTGCAAATACAGAAATCTAAAATAATGTTATTTGTAATTTTGATAAAATAGTTTTTTTATAAAGGATTTATTAAAAAATAAAAAAATATATATTTTTTTTAAATACGGCACTCAATTGTTTATTGCATTTTTTGAAGCAGTTATAATCCCAATTACCATGATGTATAACACTTACCGCCGAGTGACGATCGCGTTGTTAAATTTAGCGATGGACTTAGCAATTGTTAAAAGTTAACAACGGTTTAGAATGTTTAACAAAACGTCAGATTTTGACAGGTTGCCTACTATAATCATTGAATAACACTAACAATGACGTTTTGTTAAACATTCTAAACCGTTGTTAACTTTTAACAATTGCTAAGTCTTTGCTAAATTTAACAACGAGATCATCACTCGGCCGATAATATTTTTCTGTTAAATAAACATATTTTCCATAAGGGACAATGAGTAAGATAAGGAACGCACATCATTTCTTATAGGGGCGTTCCATATATGTTAATAAATATTAAGTGTTATACATTTTTGTAATTCGCATAATAAGGTGCTCAAAAAAATTAAATAAAAAACCCAGGTCCGTATTTAAAAAAAATAAAAGTTGATGATGGTTTAACGAAATCAAAACGTCGTACGGAAAATCTCTCAACGCTGTTTTGTAGAGCTTAAAAAGTGGCCATGAGAAAATGTCTTTTGTTTTCTATATCCCTTTAAATGACGTCAGAAAAAATAAAAACAGAAATCGACAAATTTCGTTTTTTTCGGATATCTCCGAAAGTACTCGGAATTTTGAAACTTTCTAAAGTGGACATGGTTAGTTACGCAAATACACAACTTTGCCATAATTTAATCTACCTTGTTTCTCTTACGGTTTACGAGATCGCCATGCATACACTCGAATTTGTAACACCCTGTATATGTATATGTATATGTATATATATACCGCTTTTCGAAAATTTTTATGTCAAAAATAACATATGAAGGCTATGGAATATTTAATTGGCAACTTTTCCTATAAACAAACTTTTATTATTTAATGTGAATTAAATTTAGTATTGAAAATAACGTATTTAACGGATTTTTTTAGTAATTTGATATCTTTTGATACAGGGTGTTCTAAAAATTAAAAGGAGAAAAATGCTACAAATCAATTTTTTCAAACGGAAACCCCTGAAATTTATAATTGTATCTTGTTAAGTTTTAAAAAATTAAGGTAAGTTCGTAAAAAGTTATCTCTACCAAAAATTGTTAGTTTTCGAAATATTGCCAATTTATTAATTTTATATGGCTATTTTGCTGC
The DNA here is from genome assembly GCA_019359885.1 of Listronotus oregonensis. Classification (NCBI taxonomy): domain Eukaryota; kingdom Metazoa; phylum Arthropoda; class Insecta; order Coleoptera; family Curculionidae; genus Listronotus; species Listronotus oregonensis. Next base: position 25,925 of record JAHBCN010007691.1, on the reverse strand, counting down.
AGATTTTAAGTTCAATTTACTAGTAGTTGTGGTTATATATATATATATATATATATATATATATATATATATATATATATATATATATATATATATATACACAGGGTCCTACTACAGGGTATATATATATATATATATATATATATATATATATATATATATATATATATATATATATATATATATATATATATATATATATATATATATATATATATATATATATATATATATATATATATATATATATATATATATATATATATATATATTGTTAAGAACTGGAAATAAATTCCCTACTGTCTCAGTATGTACGAAAATCGTAACTCCGTTTTAAGACAGTTAAAATAGATAACCTTCGCTTGCTGTTCACTATGACACTCTTCCCTAGACGCGTTTCGCCTGCCTTACAGGACTCGTCAATAGGGCTGTAACGAGTGTTTAGTGAACAACAGAGAGACCAAGTGTTGAAAAGTAACTTTTATTATAATAATTTCTATTTTTAAACCTCTAATTAATAAAAATATTCTAAATAACACAAAATATCATCTCCCAGTCACTAAATATCTAATACCAATAAAATATTCAGTTTATGCATAAAAATTCTATTAAAATAGAAATGCAAAGCAGACACCGACCTGCTTCTTTACCTGGGATTTTACGCGGAACACCTTTCTGGGTCCGCATTTCTTTTAAATCTCAAGCCCCGATATAGACCTAAAATAATACCTTAAAAAATCCCAGTATTTTTAATTAATTTAACAATTAAGTCAATAAGAATGCTAATTTTTGATTAAAATGGGCGTTTTGCGTGGAAAAAAGGGGAGTGGTCAGAAGTTACTGACTGCTTTGAAATTTTGAATAGTCAAAATTTTTTCACGCGAAAACGTGCACATGTAGTGTGGGAAAATCCACGATTCTGGGAAAACTATTGAAGGAATTTTCATTTAGTTTTCACTATAAGTTAGCCCCGGACCATTCACACATTTTAAGACTTTAAATAAGGTCCTAGGGTTATAAATAAATTTAATATTTAATAATTCATGGGAAAAATATCCCGTAAAAAATGCCTCCTGCGCGGAAAAACCGCTGGGAAAATTTTATATGATAAGGGATTTTATTGGGGTTAGGTTTATATTAAAGGGACTTATGAAACGCGTGTTTTAGTACTAGAATCACGGCATAGGATTAATTGGGTCGCGAATAAATTGGAAATTAAGGGTCGCGACGCGTAAAAAAACGGCCGATTTTTCGATTTCGAAAAGAGGAACCGAACGTCGCGATGCAGGGTGACTCAGGCGGCTCGTGATTGGTCAGAAGCTAAAACTACGCAGTTAGGAATTAGGAGAGTGAATAAAAGCCAAGGGTTTTTTACAGAAGACAAGAGATCATTACTAGCTTTCGTCCACGACACTTCGCGTTATTTTTTAAAAGATCTCTCGACTCCCTGTCATTCGTAGACGGGCTTCAAGTCGATCGGTGCGCCTGTTAATTGCCTGTAATATTCCCAGCACTTGCACACGCTGGGTAAAGAGGGGATTAGCACTTGTGTATCGGATATTCCGTGCCAAAAGCCAGTGTGGTATTTGACGGAATTGCCTTTACTGAAGAAGTGGGATAATTAAGAAAAATTCTCGCGGCGCGTTTTTAGTGGAAATTCGGTTAAAAAGGTACAGGAAAGTCCGCGGAGTACTAGTGACTGCCTACGTCAGTACTCAGGAGTTGGGATAGCGCGCTATCGCTCCATAGGTAAAAGCTTTCCTTCTTGATCCGAAAATTAAATTTTCCGAGCCCCTACGAAATCTAGCTGTTCCATGCATTGATGGCCAGTCCGAGAAAGTAGTTTGGGATAAGACCTTTAAAAAACTGAAAATTAGAAAAACCGCCCTATGCAGAAATTAATTTCTTAATTTGCAAGATTCATTGTAATTTGCTCCAGACCTTCAGTTGGGATCCGGCCTGCACGCACCGAAATCAAGTTTAAAAAATTAGAGACTTTAAGATTTTTGCTGATTTAGTGTTTTTAATATTAAAAGCCGTGCTAAGTCCAAGAGCAATTTTCTTTTTAAATATTTATATTTTCCTGATTGGACTTTTTAATTAGATCTCTTCAAAAATTTAAAACTCGTGGAAAAAGCTCATTTCCTAACTTCTATTTTTGTAAATATATTTGTAAACCTTTAATAAGGTATTATCAGCATAAGATTTGCAATTTTTGTAATTAGCCATTTTTGTGCTAATTTTAAAATTAAATGTTAGGATAATAGTTTAATAGTTTTAAGTATTAATTTTGTAAATTTTATGAAAATTAAAAGCCCTTTTTGATTTTTGTACTTGAACCTTGTTTTGCTAAATTTGTAAAAATTTGGAAAAATTGGTTTATTCAAATTTTGAAAAATTAAGTTTTTAAATTTTAATAGATGCACTGAATTAATTGCTTCTTAATTAGAAAAACTATTTTTATTTTTCTTTTGATCCTAGACTGATCTGGGAAGAAAAATTTGTTATCTATAAGTATAACCAATTTTCCAGATAGCATTTTGCTTTTAATTTTCTAAGTTTAGATTTTATTTTTTGGAAACTGTAAAATAATCCAAAAAATAATTAATCATATAAAGACTTATTAGTCGCTTGATTAATAAACTCAGACTAAATAAAAGTGAAGGGAAAGTGAAAAACATTAGTGAAAACCGCCAAATAAACTTTTGTGAGTGAAAAACTTTTTAAAATAGCACAGTAGGACTTTAGGTGCTTTTATAAAAACAGATAGGCATTTAGCAAACTTAATTTGTTAAACAAAATAAAATTAAATTAATTAGTTTTTAGGAAAACTTTGTAAACCATAATTTTTAGTTTTTATAAAACTTGTAAAGAGCTCTTAAAAACGACTGACAATTTTCCTATTTCCCTAAAATTTTCTAAGTGCCAATTCTACTCCCTTTTTAATTTTCAATAAATTTTCTTTTTATTAATTTTCCAAAAATGGAAAATTTTAATTCTAAAAGCATGCACCCTCCTACTTCTGAAGCTAATTAGCTCATGAAAAATATTTTCCGACCGGCACACATCGCCCTCTTATTTTCATCAAGTCACATTAATGGGGCGGTGAACACTCATTCTGGTTCACCGGGAGGAAGGCGGGTTTTCCCCTCATCCTACGGGATGAATGTGACTTCCCTTGACCGTACTAATGACAGTTCAAATTTACTGTATAATAATATTAGTGATTTAGCCAATAAAAACAAAATAGGTTTTAGGAACGAGGCATCCACGCGGGATAGAAACCAAACAGGGGAAATTAAAAATTCGGGAAGCGGAGATGAAGTGCTCCGCCCCGGATTCAATAGACCGGGCAAAGTAGCGGATAAAGTAAGGTTTTTTGAAACCTTATCCGAAGCTACGTCCAGTTTAAGTGGTATTTTGCCGCTTAGGCCCGCTACCCCCGTGTCTCTAAATTCAGATCAGGATACCAAGCTGCATTTTATGCGTGATATGCCTAGGCGGGAACAAGCCTATCAAAACATATCGGAACGCGTAATCGGGCAACATGGCATCCCTGGTGGGGAATTTAATATAAATTATCCTGATAATTATTATAATATTAATACAAATAAAATACCATTCACTTCAGAATGTTTATCTAATATAAATGCTCACTGTAGCACGGACGAGCCTCCCGTTGCCGCAGCTAACCTTAAAACCGAAAAACAGGACATAGACGTAGCCACTATGCTTCAGATCGAAATGGCTAAATCATTAAAAAATTTATCGGAGGCTTTCGTGAAACAAAATTCGCGAAAAACGCCGTTCCGCGAAACTTTTACAGGGCGAGAACACGAAGATCCTATCTCTTTTATCCGCGAAATTTCAAAATGGTTCGCGGAAAACAATATACATCCCGAGGATCAGGTGTATCAAACTCGCGAATTTTTACAGGGAAAAGCCCGGGAATGGTTTGAACCCTATAAATACTATATAAAAGATTTCCGCGAATTAGCAGATCGACTTATAGAAAAGTTCGGGAATTCGCAGGGAATAACAGAACTTAAGGCAAAATTATACGGGACAATTCAGGGAAAAGATGAAAGGGTGGAAACTTTTCTATTAAAAAAGCGCGCCTTATTCTCGCGGGTTTGCCCGGAGGAGGACGATAGCAATTTAATTCAATTAGTTTTAACACAAATAATCCCACCTCTCAGATCCAGACTAAGGACTACCTCATTTTATAGCTTTGATCAGTTAATTTCTTTAGCGGTCCGTCTGGAAAATGACATTCAACAAGAGTTTCTTTATTTTTCTCAAAATAAAGTGGCATCCCAAACAAAATCAAATATTAGTAATCGCCAAGTTAACACTTCTGTTAACTTACAAAGAAACCCTGGTCAGGTTCCGTATAATCAAAATTTTGCAAATCGTTCTAATATAAATAATAATAATAAATATAATTTGGGGCAAAATTTTAGAGCTAATTATAATGATGCTAAAAATATACCGACTTCAGTACCCAGAAATATGCCTGCGGTTAATCCAAAGCCAGCGGGACAAAATCCCAGATACGAGGGATTACCAAAAAGTAACGATAGGATAAGACCGAGATATCCTTGTCGCCATTGCCAGGGAGATCATTTTAATAATGACTGCCCAAATAAAAATCAAATAAAGGTTGTTAGAAACCCTGTGGAGGAAAGGGAACCTCCACAAAATGAAAATAATAATGTACAGGATACTGAAGTCCCTGATGAAAATAAATCTAAGAAGAAAAAAGGCCCCAAGAATAAAAATAAATCGACTGTCAAAAGCCCTGAGGAGTCGGGAAACTCCTCCAGGGCCGGCAGCCAATAAGGGACACAACTTCACAAGATAAATTAATCACGGATGTCGGCCCGAATCTTATAAATATATATACAACAAAAAATAATTGGAAGGAGTCACCAATAATAAATGTTAAAATTGGAAATAAAAAATATCAGGCGTTAATAGATACGGGCGCAGATAGAAATTTAATATCTGATAAAATCGCCCCACCTAATTTTAGGACAACCCCGGTAACCACACTTAACTTAGCGTGTGAGGGACAAACAGCCAATGTCAGGGGAATAGTGGATTTAGATTTCTACTTAGGGAATCAATTGTACAGTGTGTCTTTTTGGGTAGTGACGGGACTTAGTGACGAACTTATATTAGGGGATCCATTCCTAAGAAAAGAGGACGTCGTCCTAGATTATCCAAGACGGTGCTTATACGTCGGGAAGACATGCAGACAGACAATTTTTTGGATGGAATGCCAAAGGATTTCTGAAGCGGAAATACTATTACCTACTTTACAGGACCACCACCCTAAGGCTTTGCAAAGCCTGATAGAAGAATTCCAGAACATTTTCCAAATAGGATTGACTCAGCCTACCACTAGAACCACTAAGCATAAAATAATTTTAAAGGACGATAAAGTCGTTAACAGGAGGTGCTACCCTCTTAATCCCCGAAAACGCAAGATCTTGTATGAGGAGGTAGAAGAAATGAAGAGAAAAGGGATAATTGAGCCCACAGTATCGCCATATGCTTCTTCACCGGTTGTCGTGGAAAGAGACGACAAAGAGCCAAGATTCTGCTTAGACTTTCGGGAAATAAATGCCAAAACTGTGGACGAATCCGCAGTGTTGCCAAGAGTTCAAGACTGTTTAAAAGACATAACTCAGGCAAAATTCTTTTCTTTAATAGATTAAAAAAGGGATATTGGCAGATACCTCTAGACGAGGAATCTAAGCCTATTACCGCATTTACTACGCCCGATGGAGCGGCGTATCAGTTTAATGTCATGCCGTTTGGGTTGAAAAATGCGCCCTCTACATTTCAAAAATTAATGGCTAATGAGGTTCTAGTGGGTTACATACAAAGATTCGTAATAGTATATTTGGACGACATCCTGATTTACAGCAATACTGCTGAAGAACACCTAAAACACTTAAGATTAGTTTTTGAGAGACTACAAATTCATAATTTAAAAGTTTCCGGCAAAAAATGCCAACTTTTTACACAGGATCTAGAGTATTTGGGACATCATATTAAGGGCGATCTTACTTATCCCCTAGAAAAACATCATACAAAAATTCAGGAATTTCCGCCACCTAAAACAAAGAAACAACTGCAAAGTTTCTTAGGATTATGTAACTGGGTAAGGGAATACGTGCCTAATTTGGCGTCACACACGGCTCCCTTAACAGAAGTTTTGAAAAAGAAAAAGCGTTTCGAATGGTCGGAAGCCCAGATGGAGGCTTTCCAAAAAACCAAGGACGCTATAGTAAATTGCAAACCGTTGCACCGTCCCGACTACTCAAAAGGATTCATTTTGCAAACCGACGCTAGCTCCGTTGGCATGGCTGCCTGTCTTTATCAGGAGATAGACGGACAACGCCGCATCATAGCGCACGCTAGCGCGAAGTTTTCAGATACCACCCGTAAATACCATATTAATGAGCAAGAGTGTTTATGCTTAGTATGGGCAATAAAATATTTTAGGCCCTATTTGGAGGATCAGCCTTTTATTGTCAGGACAGACAGTAAAGCCCTGACCTGGCTAAGTAAATTTAAGGACAGTAAAGCAAAATTAACAAGATGGGCACTTCTATTACAAGAATATAGTTTCACTATGGAACATGTCTCTACTAAAGACAACGAATTATGTGACTTTATGAGTCGTAATCCGACTCCAAATATTGAATACGACGACCAGCCCGATGTGGAACGACTGCTGCCACCGATCAGCCAAGAGTCGCGAAGCCAAGATCGCGCTAAGGTTAGTCAAATCAATATAGGGGAGTTACAGGATAAAATTATAGAAATTCAGAAGAAAACTCCGTATATACAGAGAATAAAAGACGTTCTGAATATCTTAAAAAATCAGGAGCCCACCTCGGCTCAAGAAAGAAAAATAAAACGTCACTATGACGTATATGAAGATTTGCTATGGCGCAAATGCCCCTACGGGGATAGAATAGTAGTGCCCAGAAAGTTAACTGAGCGGGTAATACATACGTACCATGACTCAGAGGATATGGCTCACCCAGGAATTGACGAAACATACCGGCGGATATCCGAGGTATATTTCTGGGCGCATCAAAAGCGGATATTACTAAATATGTAAATAATTGTATCATATGTTCCGTTTGCAAGACACAACAAAGGCAGCAAAAAGCCCCTTTGCACGCGCGCACGCCAAAACATCCCTTTCAGATGCTTTCGCTAGACGTATTAGGTCCTTATACTCCGGCCGCCGCCAGGACCGGCTCAAGATTTATTTTGGTCTGCGAAGGATGTTTTCAGCAAGTGGGTTGAAGCCAAAAGTTTTGTAGCCCTAAAAGCAGCGGACTTAGTTAAATTTATAGACGAAGAAATAGTCGCCAGATATGGAGTCCCGGAGACCATAGTATCCGACCAAGGATCCATATTTGTTAGCGAAAAATTTAAACAATATTGCGAGAAAAATAATATCCAGCAATTATTCTCTGCAATTTTCCACCAGCAGGCAAATCCTGTTGAAAGACGGATTCAGGAATTGAAAAAGGTAATAAGAGTGCTGCTACACGAGCGCGAACCTAAATATTGGGAGGAGGTGCTGCCTAAAGCCCTTCAAATTTTAAGGACTCGGGTTTGCCGAGCTACGGGGCATTCTCCTGCAAATATAATTTTAGGTTACGAGTTACCACTACCGGGCACATGGCAGAGGAAATGGCCTAAAGTAAGACAGCAATTAAACGCGCAACAGCGCAAAGAACGCAATAAAAATATTGCAAGAAAGCAAAAAGCTTATCAACTTAATGAATACCATGATGAATCCGAACCCGTCGTATCCTTTAATCCCGGAGACAGAGTAAATGTTAGACAAAGGAAGCAAGGGGCATTCTTACCAGTATGGGTAGGTCCATGTGAAGTAATAGAGAGGACTTCAGAAACTACCTATGATATACTAGTAGATGGCAAACAAGCTAACATACATCTGGATGACATAAGACCTGCAAAACCGGGAAATATAGTAAACTATGACTCAGATGATGAGCTAACTTCTGAATCCGACTTATCAGAATGGGAAACAGCTCCTGTCGAAGATCCGGACACAGAGACGGACTCAGACGAGGAACCCATTCAGAAATCGGGAACGAAGAATTGCCTGAACCAGAGCCTATTCCAGAGGTTCCCACTTTACATATCGCGGAAAACCAAGGAATAGACCCGAACTAGAATCGCTTCTAGGCGAAGTAGAAAAAACTACTAGACGGATAACCGTACCCACGCAGATATATTACAATTCAACTTTTAAGGACAGAGCTAATACCGAAAGCATTTGTTCAAGATTGGCGTGGGCGCGTGTCTAGGGGAGGGGGTGTTGCAAAAGTAACTTTTTATTATAATAATTTCTATTTTTTAAACCCCCTAATTAATAAAAATATTCTAAATAACACAAAATATCATCTCCCAGTCACTAAATATCTAATACCAATAAAATATTCAGTTTATGCATAAAAATTCTATTAAAATAGAAATGCAAAGCAGACACCGACCTGCTTATTTACCTGGGATTTTACGCGGAACACCTTTCTGGGTCCGCATTTCTTTTAAATCTCAAGCCCCGATATAGACCTAAAATAATACCTTAAAAAATCCCAGTATTAATAATTAATTTAATAATTAAGTCAATAAGAATGCTAATTTTTGATTAAAATGGGCGTTTTGCGTGGAAAAAAGGGGAGTGGTCAGAAGTTACTGACTGCTTTGGGAAAATTTTTAATTAGTCAAAAATTATTCACGCAAAACGTGCACATGTAGTGTGGGAAAATCCACGATTCTGAGAAAACTATTGAAGGAATTTTCATTTAGTTTTCACTATAAGTTAGCCCCGGACCATTCACACATTTTAAAACTTTAAATAAGGTCCTAGGGTTATAAATAAATTTAATATTTAATAATTCATGGGAAAAATATCCCGTAAAAAATGCCTCCTGCGCGGAAAAACCGCTGGGAAAATTTTATATGATAAGGGATTTTATTGGGGTTAGGTTTAGATTAAAGGGACTTATGAAACGCGTGTTTTAGTACCAGAATCACGGCATAGGATTAATTGGGTCGCGAATAAATTGGAAATTAAGGGTCGCGACGCGTAAAAAAACGGCCGATTTTTCGATTTCGAAAAGAGGAACCGAACGTCGCGATGCAGGGTGACTCAGGCGGCTCGTGATTGGTCAGAAGCTAAAACTACGCAGTTAGGAATTAGGAGAGTGAATAAAAGCCAAGGGTTTTTTACAGAAGACAAGAGATCATTATCAGCTTTCGTCCACGACACTTCGCGTTATTTTTTAAAAGATCTCTCGACTCCCTGTCATTCGTAGACGGGCTTCAAGTCGATCGGTGCGCCTGTTAATTGCCTGTAATATTCCCAGCACTTGCACACGCTGGGTAAAGAGGGGATTAGCACTTGTGTATCGGATATTCCGTGCCAAAAGCCAGTGTGGTATTTGACGGAATTGCCTTTACTGAAGAAGTGGGATAATTAAGAAAAATTCTCGCGGCGCGTTTTTAGTGGAAATTCGGTTAAAAAGGTACAGGAAAGTCCGCGGAGTACTAGTGACTGCCTACGTCAGTACTCAGGAGTTGGGATAGCGCGCTATCGCTCCAAAGGTAAAAGCTTTCCTTCTTAATCCGAAAATTAAATTTTCCGAGCCCCTACGAAATCTAGCTGTTCCATGCATTGATGGCCAGTCCGAGAAAGTAGTTTGGGATAAGACCTTTAAAAAACTGAAAATTAGAAAAACCGCCCTATGCAGAAATTAATTTCTTAATTTGCAAGATTCATTGTAATTTGCTCCAGACCTTCAGTTGGGATCCGGCCTGCACGCACCGAAATCAAGTTTAAAAAATTAGAGACTTTAAGAATTTTTGCTGATTTAGTGTTTTTAATATTAAAAGCCGTGCTAAGTCCAAGAGCAATTTTCTTTTTAAAATTAATGTTTCCTGATTGGATTTTTTAATTAGATCTCTTCAAAATTTAAAGTCGTGGAAAAAGCTCATTTCCTAACTTCTATTTTTGTAAATATATTTGTAAACCTTTAATAAGGTATTAATCAGCACAATATTTGTATTTTTGTAATTAGCCATTTTTGTGCTAATTTTAAAATTAAATGTTAGGATAATAGTTTAATAGTTTTAAGTATTAATTTTGTAAATTTTATGAAAATTAAAAGCCCTTTTTGATTTTTGTATTTGAACCTTGTTTTGCTAAATTTGTAAAAATTTGGAAAAATTGGTTTATTCAAATTTTGAAAAAATTAAGTTTTTAAATTTTAATGAGATGCACTGAATTAATTGCTTCTTAATTAGAAAAACTATTTTTATTTTTCTTTTGATCCTAGACTGATCTGGGAAGAAAAATTTGTTATCTATAAGTATAACCAATTTTCCAGATAGCATTTTGCTTTTAATTTTCTAAGTTTAGATTTTATTTTTTGGAAAAGGTTAAATAATCCAAAAAATAATTAATCATCTAAAGACTTATTAGTCGCTTGATTAATAAACACAGACTAAATAAAAGTGAAGGGAAAGTGAAAAACATTAGTGAAAACCGCCAAATAAACTTTCGTGAGTGAAAAACTTTTAAAAGCACAGTAGGACTTTTGGTGCTTTATAAAAACAGATAGGCATTTAGCAAACTTAATTTGTTAAACAAAATCAAAATTAAATTAATTAGTTTTTAGGAAAATTTTGTAAACTATAATTTTTAGTTTTTATAAAACTTGTAAAGAGCTCTTAAAAACGACTGACAATTTTCCTATTTCCCTAAAATCTTCTAAGTGCCAATTCTGCTCCCTTTTTGATTTCAATAAATTATCTTTTTATTAATTTTCCAAAAATGGAAAATTTTAATTCTAAAAGCATGCACCCTCCTACTTCTGAAGCTGAATTAGCTCATGAAAAATATTTTCCGACCGGCACACATCGCCCTTTATTTTCATCAAGTCACATTATTGGGGCGGTGAACACTCATTCTGGTTCACCGGGAGGAAGGCGGGTTTTCCCCTCATCCTACGGGATGAATGTGACTTCCCTTGACCATACTATGACAGTTCAAATTTAATGTATAATGATATTAGCGATTTAGGTCACTATAATAGTTCTAGGTTTGAGGCCGCCACGCCGGAAGAAATCCAATTAGGGACAAATAGGACTTCGGTGAACGCGGTTTCCAAAACCCGTACCGGGCCTGGACAATCAGGATCCGTATTGGATAAAATTAAATTTTTTGAAACCATATCATTCCGTGGAAATTAAATCCCCCAATTTCGATCCCCCGAAATCGCAAGAAAAAGAATCGACACCGGGTTTTCCGGGGGTGGGTAAATATGTTGTTAAAACTGGAAAAAAATTCCCTACTGTCTGGGTTTTTAAACGAAAACAACCCCGTTTTAAGACGTTTAATAACCTGTTCTCTTTGCTGTTCACTATGACACCCCCCCCCCTAGACGCGTTTCGCCCCCTTACACAGGACTCGTCATAAAAAGATATACCCCATCAAAAAAACCGGGGTTTTATAAAAATATATATATATATATATATATATATATATATATATATATATATATATATATATATATATATATAATTTTTGATGAGTATATCTTTCTTATGACCAGACTGTCCCTATGGATAAAAAACTAAAATTATTTCCAACCATCAACGAAATATTTTTATTAAATATTTTATGCAAATATGTGTTTTTTTATATAGATATCACTAATCAAGGGAACCTTAAGCTGCATAACAAAATCCTATAATTTGCTTTCAGGAAGCAGTAATTTGTCACAAACCAAAACTGACATAATATACATATACAGAATGCGTAAAATACGTCTATTTGTACATTTAAAGAAACAATTATATGTTTGAAAACAAAACTGTACAATTGAAAAAAATTTCACTTATAAAAGAAATTTAATGTTTATTTACAAAAGAAAAGAACTACTTATAGGTTCTTTAAATTGTTGTTTAGTATTTGTTTGATTTAGTTTTATGCGAGTTGTATCGGTGACAGTTTTCGAAAAAAATGAGAATTTTTGTAAGTACATTGAATAAGATGTTATTAAAAGCACAGAAACGATAATTGTGATTTTATTTTTGAAATTAAAAAAAATATATATTTATTATGAACCTAAAAAATAGGGAGTACCCTTTAATTTATAAAAATATTATGATATAGATAAAGAATAGATAAAATATTTGGAGGGGCTTTAAAAAATGCCAATTTGTTATGTACATTTTTTAAGGTTTAAAAAATATAAGAATCCAAATCTGAAAATAATTTTTAATTTTCATTATATTTGGAATAAAATGGAATTTTATTTTCGGTACTGAAAACCCATATTTTTAAAATCATTAAAAATTTTCATATCAAATTGGCATTTCTTTAAAGCCCTTAGAAAAAAAATTGTTGCATCATATATATTTTAAGAGATAGGAATAATTACCAGATTCAGAGAGAACAGAAATTATCCAAACAAAATTTATTTATTTAATTATTTATTACTATATATATATATATATATATATATATATATATATATATATATATATATATATATATATATATATATATATATATATATATATATATATTATTTTAGAAATTTGTTTTCACAACATTTCGCGGAAATCTTAATCGAATTTTCAAGTGATGTTATTTGCTCGGCGCCGATGAAATGATGGAAAGAGCAAATAACGATAGGAATTTTAAGAAATATTTGTTTTACCGATGAATGTACATTCAACCTTAACAATGAACCAAACGTTCAGAATTGAAGCCAAGAAAATGAACATCGCTTTGTTTATACTCGGACACAATATCCCTAAAAACAAATGTATTCGTGGGAATTATCGGACACCATATCATTGGACCCTTTTTATGGACTATAACCTTACAGCAGAAATCTATTTGCACTTATTTCAAAATCAAATTGGACCCGCCTTGGAAGAAGTTGGTCGAGAAGATCAAGTGATCTGGTTGCTCCGCCCATAATGCCCGTATGGTTAGAGAGTATAGTTTGTCCAAGCTAACATTTTTGTATTGGCTTACATGTTCAAAAACAAAAATTACTAGACTCAACGTCAAAATCAGCTGATTGGCGTATATCACCCAGTAATGGATTAAAGGCATTTCAATTTTTGTATTAATTTTTTTTTTTGTGTTTGGGTGTGTTATTTCGTGTTTTAAAGTAATTAGTGAGATTAGAGATTACTCAGCAGTGTTTTTATTTTTTTTTGTGCGGACTATTTGACATTTTTTATATTTCATAATTTATTTTATTTTGGACTAAGTTTTTATTTCTATTGGTTTTAAGAAAAAACCACTAGAATAGATATTTTTTAGTGTATAAATCACAATGATTACTTTATTTCCAGTTTGGAAAAGCTTTGAAACCCACTTCAGAGCTGTGATGAGTCGGAGGTAAGAAAATATAACCTAATAAATATTTTTTGAAAAATGATGCTATCAGAATAGTGATCTTGCAAAAGATAAAATAACTTGTTTTAAGAGTATCATAATCTAAAAATACATCCTCAGATGTGCCAAATATTTTAAGATTTAAATATATTTATGAATGTATTTTTAGGATCGCATAGTGGCAGTTGCTGACAATATAAGAAGCAATATATGAAATTTATAAGTAACTTAGGCTTAATGGAAAAACCAAATGTGCAACGCACGAGAAGGAAATTTTCATGGGGTTTTTTGAAAAATGAAGATTTAGGAGAAAATAAAAATCTTTGGGTGTTTCTCGATGAAACCTGGATATTTTCGAACAGCTCTTTCCATTACCACAGTTTTACAAAAAAACTTCCTCTTGCACACCGACAAGCTGTGAAGACCTGTTTCTCTTTTAGGAATATTTTTACAGTTTCTGCTCCGAAGCATTAGTGGTCATAATTCCTTCTTTTGTATATCCCAATTAGAGCAAATTAAGAGTCTACTCAGATGCATCCCTTTTTGCCCACTTTTTCCGCACCTTCATATCTAGAGTTTCGAGACTACGAAATATATATATCATAATTATCATATTATTATCATATTATCAGTAATTTACATCTGACTTCACTCTATACACTCGTAGTATTTAAACACTTTGACTTTAAGCATAAGGGGGATCCTGAACAAAATACACATATATGACAGATTCGGTAGATACCTCAGTTAGGGTATCTTTCATACATAGGACTTATGATTAAACCTGTAGCTGTTAGACAACAGTAAACTACAGAACACACTTGCTGCATTCTTATGAAATATTAAAGTATATTTAATTAAAAAACTAATGAAATATTTATATTTTCCTTAGATACATTATTCTACATGCTGGTTCAGAAAAAGGATTTGTTGATGGTGCCAGTAGAAGTTTTAAATCTAAAACAAAAACAGGAGATTACCATGGCGAGATGAAAGCTGAAAATTTTGAGAAGTGGGTTAGAGATGATCTTCTTCCTAATTTGAAAAGGCCTTCATTAGTCATTTTAGGTAATGCCAGCTACCATAGTAGGTTGTTAGAAAACTGGCCATATAGTGGCGGGAAGAAAAAAAATATGGTTAAATGGTTAAAAAACCCAAATATTCCTTTTGCAAAATCGGCGACAAAATAGATTTTGTGGTGCTTGATTCAGCGCCTACCAAAGTCTCCCAAATCTTATGTCGTCGATGCTCTTATTCAGGAGGGTGGTCATCAAATGCTGCGCTTGCATCCATATCATTGTGAATTCAATGCTATTGAAATGGTTTTATTTAAAAATAATAAGACATTCCCTATTTTATGGGACCCACATTATTAGTATATTAATAAGGTAAATGGAATAAAAATCATTTAAAAGTTAACTTCTTTTTACTTTTTAGCTTTTTTTTTTTTAAAACCTTACTGCTTTTAATAAAAAACTAAATTTTCATTTAAACACATTACATCAATGGTCACAGTAGTTGCCAAAATGCTTGAACTCACAAGCATCCAATTACAGTCCAGCTGCTAAAACGCCAAACCTCCCCTTTGTCTGCTCTCTTATCTTAAAAGTGTCTAATAGAATCTGCTCCCCTGCAGATTGCATACATTTTTTTTTCGTCATTACATATGTTTGTTTTTTTTATAAAAACCCCTGGTGGACACTGCCACTTCTAAAGCCTTAAACACGACCTTCCAACTTTTTTTTATAAATTTATTTTATAAAATATAAGCATCTTATTGTGTTAATGATACTCTGAATCAATAAATGATTATTACTGTTTTGTTTTATTTATTTTATTATTTAATAAAGGAAGCAGCTAATGAAGTTATATCAAAAGGGGAAAAAATCGACTTATCTTTAGGCATCTTTAAAAAATTGTAAATTTGTATAATGGGGGGTATCAAACCACCCCCTTTAAAGGGATATTTTATCAGGATATTTCAATTCAACTGTAAAGAGTTTACCTGCAAATATAACAAAACATAACAGGTCTGTTTGATATTCAGAAATGGGGACACTATTTTACTTTTTTTTTCGTACCTAAGCGCTCTAATTGAAGGTGTATTTAAGGACTAAGGGGTGTACAAAAAGTATAAAATAGTGTAAACTATTTCTAAATAACAAACACTTAATAAATAACTATGCACCAGATAGGCGAAAATGATAATTTTTAAAAAAATATTATCTCCAAACATCAAGCTTTCACAATTTATGCAAATATATAAACAGCAAGAAAAAAATACTGATGAATTAAGTTATTGTCATCTAACAACAATTTTTTTAAGATATTAAAATCACATTTAAAAATTTTTTTAAACTCTCTTTCCTCAGTACGGTCCTGACTAAAATTCTTAAATCAGCCAACTTAAATCTGAAAAAACAAAATTTACTAATATGTAGGGATATTTTTCATTGCCAACCTAAAAATGTTAGCTTGGACAAACTATACCTGGAAAATGCTTTTAACGGCTTTTTTTTGGTTTTTCCCGGGGCCGGATATTTGGCCAGCCAGGTCACCGATCTTTCACCGAATTACTTCTTTGTGTGGGGTCACTTTAAAAACTCATTTATAAAAGTGTAAAATTTGAGAATCTAAACCAGCTACAAAACGCTATTTCGTTAAAAAAGTAATAAAATTTCGCAATATCAACTTAGCAACGTTAGAAATGAATTTTATGATCGGTTGGGATATTGTTTAGCTGTTAATGGGGGGGGGTTTTTGAACGTTTGATAAATTAATGTTTTTATGTAATTAACTATTATTTTAAAATCAGTTATTGTATTTCATTTAATTTTATTTTTTCACACCCCGTAAAATATTAAGAGTTCGGTTCTCCCTTTTTTTTTGGGTCTATTTTCGATCTTCTGAGTTAAACTTTTAAAAATTTTTATTGCGATGGCTTTGAACTCAAATTTACTGACAATACGTTCAATAGTTGAAATGGACCTTAGGCAGCCCCACATCAAAAATATGGCCGGTGACTCACCCAAATTTTTGTGAAAAATAATATCAGTAGGAATAGGACTCTAACATATTACAGCGTCAAACAATTTCACATGCCGTCTATCCGGGGTCGGTCCTTGACCTGGTTTTTCCCCGCTTATGAGCTAGGGAAAGCAGTGCCAAGAACTGAGATTCTCGATTCGGGGGGTTTTCAACCCTTTCCAATATAGGTTTGACAGGTTTAAAAAAAGAAATGAATATTGCGCAGATACAAATGTCAAATAAATTCTCAAACAATAATTGGTTTTAAATAATAATAAAAGTACATTAAAGAACAACAATGAAATATAACTAAATTATCTTACCTTTCAGATCTTCATAGCTATCATTGCCGTGTCCTCGGCAACGTTCAAAAATTCTTTAAACCTAAAAGGCTTTACAAGAAACGGGGTCAAACCATTTATAGATGTCGCTGTAAAGGGTGCATTTTGGGTAATACTTGATCCAATTGACAATTTCTTTCAAGGCTCTAGTGGAAAATCTAAACATCATCACAAAAAGCATAAAGGAATAGTGGTAGAACACTGTGCACAACCATATTATGGAAGTACCATTTCATTACGGGGGAGAACCATTGCCTTATGGAGGTGAACCATTTTCCCTGGTTATGAGCACTTGTCTTCTGGTGCTCACTATGGTCATCAGCCGTTTCCCGGGATGAACAATTCAATTATGGTCACGAATCATTATATAGTGGACATACGGAAAGCTTTTGGACATTATGGAGAATCATTTGGATATGGAAAAAACCGTTTTATCTGGCTCTGAACCGTTTTCACATAGTGGTTTGGATCATACGGACAGGGAGACATTTCACACTGGGTTAAATCATTACCCAGATGTTTATTAATGTTAAACCCTAAATTTGAATAATGCCTGATTACCAGTAATCGAAAATAAAAGATATCTATTTTATTTATTTTTTTGGAAAATTAGTAATAAGCAAAATAATATTACTAAGTTTTTGAAAAATTAGCAATTATCGAAAAAGTATTACTAATTTTTTTTTTGAAAAATTAGCAATTAACAAAAATATTACTAATTTTTTTAAAAAATTAGTAATTTGAAAAAATACTCTAATTTTTATGGAAAATTTTGGAATTAGCCATAAATATCTAATTTTCAGGAGGAAAAAGGTATAATAAAGGCGCGTAAGGTAAAACAGTTTACCATTTCTTGTAGACATAATGGATCTACGAATCGAAATGGATTTTTTTTGTCAAAATCAACCAAACTAATAATATTTGTCACTTTTCAAAAAAAAAAAGTAATAGTTTGGTAATTATAATTTTTCAAAAAAATAGTAAAAATTTTTACTTATTATAATTTTTAAAAAAATTTGAATATTTAATTTTAAAAAATAATTGTGAATTTTTTTCAAATTATAAAAAAAAAAATAATATTTTTTATTAATATATTTTTTTCAAAAAATTTTTTCAATTACTAACCCAGGTCAACATGTTATCTAGGCTTGTACACGAGCATCGGAGATGGTATCCCAGGGTTTTCGGGGTCGCTGATTACGATAAGCGGGTCGGTTAGGTTCCATCAGGTTCGTTTTATGGTCATTTGATGGTCGAATCCGGGTATAACCCCAGAAAACCTAAAAAAAATTTGGTCGCTGAATTCGAATCCTTGTTTGTTTTTCTCTTGCTAGAATCCTAGAGGTCACTGAAGGTTATTTCAAGGTCATCTTAATGCTATTTTAGATAAAACATTCAAGGGCCGGTTAAAAAATCTGAAAAATTTATGTATATGTTTTCAGGTCCCTGAATCTTAATTCATAGTTAGTTAAGCTTAATTCATACATATGTTTTTATGTCGCTGAATTCAAATTCGTTGTTTGTTTATCCTTGCTAGAATTCTAGAGGTCACTGAAGGTTATTTCAAGGTCATCTTGATGTCATTTTAGATAAAACAGTCAAGGGTAGGTTGAAAAATCTGAAAAAATTCATGGGTGCGTTTTTCAGATTCCTGAATCTTAATTCGAGGTCAGATGAGCTCCTTCAGGTCAGGTTCAAGGTCATTTGAAGGTCATATAATAGATAACAAATGAAAAAAAATGAAAAAAATATTTGATTAAGAATAGAACAACGGATTCAAATTTAGCGACTAAAAAAACATATGTATGAATTTTTTCAGATTTTTGAGGTTATTGGATTTGACTTTCAAATGACTTTAAACTTGAGCTGATGGAGCATAACCAACCCGCTCATCGTAATCAACAACCCCGAAAACCCTAGGTACCATCTCCGATGCCCTTGTACAAGCTTAGATAAAATGGTGAGCTGTGTAATTTTTTAAAACAAATTGTAACATTATCAAAATCGTTAATGAAAAAATCGATACTGTTGTTCACTGCTGATAATCCTCTTTTGCATTTTGAAATTAATAATTAATTTATGAGGCCAAGCAGCAGGTTGGCAAAAAAGGCAAAAGGCGTTAAAAAATTTGGGGGTAAAGATTTTATATTTTATATTTGTTTAAACTTCGTTTTGTAAGGTTGACATGTATGTGTGTATTAAATATCTAGTAGGCATGGATAAATTTGTTGAAAAGTTTTCTATTCGTCAATATTTTTCGGCAATGCCTTACGGGCCCTGCAAATAATAAATAGTATCCCGGGCCATAAAATCGCTCCAGCACGCACCTGTACCGTTGTAGGTACCTATTTTAGTTATTACCTATTATGTGATAATGATTAGCAGTATTTTAGACGTTTTTTTTATAACATACTGATAATTTTTACTAACACAAAAATTTTTGGCGACTTCTTTGGTGATACTTTAAATACCAAAAAAAAAAAAAGCGGTAAGTGACATTGCTGTGTTTTAATGACTTAATTATGAGAATAAAAAGTTTTGCAATTTTTTTTTTCACATTAACTTTACAGTTATTAAATTTGGCATATATTAAAGCGTTATGATCAAGGTTATCATTTTTTTGTCGTTTAGCAGATGTTACCTCGTATAATTAGGGCTCACTTTATGTTTATTATATTTGCGGTTTTGTAAGATTAAGATATGATTACTTATTGATTTTATGTAAATATATTTGCTGATTTTTATGTAATGTATTGTAAATAGTGTTAAGAGTAACTGTACTCGTATGACCAATATTTAGAATAAATGTATAGTCTTAATTAGGTTTTTATTAATGTTGATTTCTTCTGTTACAAAATCTAAACAAATAAAGGTACTTTAGTTCTAGTGCTTGTTTTTTGACCAAAAAGTTTTAATTGCTAGGCGGATAGGGGTATATGTACCCCGACCACTAATAACCCTTCTTGCCAACCAATTAGGCACGTGGAGCGAAAAAGGGCCGGATTTAGAGGAGGGCAACTGGGGCTACAGCCCGGAGCCTTCGCAAAGAGGGGCTCCCATAATAGTGACTTCGGAAAAAAAACAAATTCAGACCAGTAAATACTAGTAAACAACTTTTCATATTTTTTTTTGCGTCTAATCTTCACCTACAAGTATACTTTGTACTAACATAAATCATCTTTTTATAATGAGTACTGGGCACGATGTTTTGAAGGGATTAGTTATGCCTGATATAATCAAACAATTAAAAAATCTAGAAAAGTGCAAGAACTTCAATGACAGGGCATCTGACGCCATTCTATAAAACTTATAATGATATTGTTTTTCGTATTTTGTTCTAATTTCGTAGGAACTACACTTTAATTTTTAATTGGTATTATTTCAAAAAAATATTTGTAAAAGTAAAGTAAATTTTTCTCTTTTTTTGAATGGTAAGAACTAGGACCCCCACACGAAATCTGCCCAAGGGCCTCCACAGTCTTAAATCCGGCGCTGAGAGCGAGAGATTATCACTGCTCTTCTTCTTTCTCTCTCTCACACTTGTTCGCACGGCCAAGCGGCAAAGCAGCCTCTAGACGCTACTTGAAGAGCGATAACAATAAAAAAAATCAAAATTTTATAAAACAAAAATATGTTGGGCAAACATGGCACTTTCCTGTGGGATTTTTACAACGTTAAAGTCGGAAGTTTTTAACGAATTAATCGATAAAAAATGACACTTTGTCAATACAATCTCTCAACAATAACATCTGTGAAAATTAAACTTTTTAAAAATGACAGCTGTCAAAAATGGCATATGTCAAAAATGATAGCTGTCAAAATATTAACTCTTAAAAACACACCATGGTTTTTTTCGCGACTCACCGTTTTTAACTACTGGTTGATAGCAGTTCTTTCCCCCACCATTCTAACCGTGTTTAACCCGCCTATTCTCGCAAAAACGAAACGGTTTACGTTTGTCACTTACATACTAATCGTTTAATACACTTTTAAGTTTAAATTTAAATGTAAGGTCTTTGGAGAGTTAAAAAATAAGTCGAAAAGATAATATATAAACCAATTTTTCATTTAATAAGATATTAGCTGTTTCCAAGTCAACTACAACAAGTACAGTTTTTTTTATGATTTAAATATAATTGCACTAATTTATCCATTTGGAAATTAACTAATAAACCAAAAAACCTGCAATCTAAATGGTTGGTAAACCACAGCAAAAAAACATCACAAGAACCAAGATTTATTTTATTAATTTTTGTTAAATATTCAACTTTTAAAAACTATTTTGGATATGTACTTACTTTTAGAACTGTAATGTATAATATTTTAAAAATTAAGACTTTATACTACTTGTAAACAAAACAAACAGGCAAACGGATTACGTCACAAATACCGAATTGACATTTAAATTGCTGTATATGGACTTAAATGGGATCGAGCACTCCTTGTTAAGTTTATTACCCTTGGATACGGGTAAAAGTAATGACGTAGATACTGACGACAGAATACCTTCCCCTACATTACCGCTTCTCGCGAAAATAAACCGGTATGTTAACTATCCTAACAATGTTCAACGCGGTATGTCACCAAAATTTATGACCCTTTTTGATTTTGAAAGAATCAATGAAAAGTTAATGAAAATGGTGAAAGCATGTTAAATGGTTCATATATTAAAACAAATAATATGTATATTTAGTGTAAAATAAACTTTTAAAAATACTATACTTACCGCCATTATTTGTGTTTTAAAAATAACTGATTCACTAAGCACAAAAATTAATGATTACAAAAAAAACGAAAAGGGATTTTATTTCTTCTGGTTGCTTCTTTTTTATTAAAAAGTCAGACATGGGACCCCAAACCAGATATAAACAAGATACTATTTGCCTAAGGGGTAAAAAAACATTTTGGAATTTGCAAAAAAGTTGTATATTGGCAGCGCCCCTAGAAAAATCTAGGCTTTAAAAGCAAATCCTCCATTTGTATTTTTATGGATAATTTGATTAAATTTCATTGTCAAATCCAAGGCTTCGTTAGTTAAATCTTAACTTTCGAAAAATTATGTATGTTAGGTAAAATCTTTTACTTACTTTTTTATGCAAATATTTTAGATGCCTCTACTTCCAAGAAAAATATAGATATTTTTGCGAAATTTAAAAAAACTAATAGGGAATTCGCTCTTAAAACTTTTGATTTTTTCCTGGGGGGAAGGGGCACGAAAAAATTCTTTTTGAAAACTTCAAAATGAAAAATTTTTTTACGAAATATTACAGCGTCAAACAATTTCACATGCCGTCTATGAGGGGGGGGTCCTTGACCTGGCTTTTCCTGCTTTATGGGTAGGGGGGAAACAGGCCAAAACTGAGATTCGCGATTCGGGGTTGATTCAACCCTTTCCCCAAATAGGTTTGACAGGTTTAAAAAAAAAAAAATGAATATTGGCAGATACAAATGTCAAATAAATTTCAAACAATAATTGGTTTTAAATAATAATAAAAGTACATTAAAGAACAACAATGAAATATAACTAAATTATCTTACCTTTCAGATCTTCATAGCTATCATTGCCGTGTCCTCGGCAACGTTCCAAAAATTCTTTAAACCTAAAGGCTTTACAAAAACTGGTCAAACCATTTATAGATGTCGCTGTAAAGGGTGCATTTACTGGAGTAATACTTGATCCAATTGACAATTTCTTTCAAGGCTCTAGTGGAAAATCTAAACATCATCACAAAAAGCATAAAGGAATAGTGGTAGCCTGTGCACAACCATATTATGGAGGAGTCCCATTTCATTACGGAGGAGAACCATTGCCTTATGGAGGTGAACCATTTTTCCCTGGTTATGAGCACTTGTCTTCTGGTGCTCACTATGGTCATCAGCCGTTTCCCGGGTATGAACAATTCAATTATGGTCACGAATCATTATATAGTGGAGGCTTATACGGTAAAGCTTTTGGACATTATGGAGAATCATTTGGATATGGAGAAAAACCTTTTTATCAGGGCCGAACCGTTTTCACATAGTGGTTTGGATCATACGGACAGGGAGACATTTCACACTGGGTTAAATCATTATCCAGATGTTTATTAATGTTAAACCTAAATTTGAATAATGCCTGATTACCAGTAATCGAAAATAAAAGATATCTATTTTCATTACCTTTTTTTTTTGGAAAATTAGTAATAAGCAAAATAATATTACTAATTTTTTTGAAAAATTAGCAATTATCAAAAAAGTATTACTAATTTTTTTTGAAAAATTAGCAATTAACGAAGAAGTATTACAAATTTTTTTTTAAAAAATTAGTAATTTGCAAAAATATACTACTAATTTTTATGGAAAATTTGGAATTAGCCATAAATACTACTAATTTTTCCAGGAGGAAAAAGGTATAATAAAGGCGCGTAAGGTAAAACAGTTTACCATTTCTTGTAGACATAATGGATCTACGAATCGAAATGGATTTTTTTTGTCGGGAAAAAAACCAAACTAATAATATTTGTCATTTTTAAAAAAAAAAATAGTAATAGTTTAGGCTAATTACTAATTTTTAAAAAAAAATAGTAAAATATATTTTCACTTATTACTTTTTTAAAAAAAAAAATTTGAATATTTTTTCGCCAATCACCAATTTAAAAAATAATTAGTGAATTTTTTTCGTAAATTACTAACTTAAAAAAAGAATTTTTTTTAGCTAGATATTTTTTTTTCAAAGAAATTTTTAATTACAACCCAGGTCAACATGTTATCTAGGCTTGTACACGAGCATCGGAGATGGTATCCCAGGGTTTTCGGGGTCGTGATTACGATAAGCGGGTCGGTTAGGTTCCATCAGGTTCGTTTTATGGTCATTTGATGGTCAAATCCGGGTATAACCCCAGAAAACCTGAAAAAAATTTTGGTCGCTGAATTCGAATCCTTGTTTGTTTTTCTCTTGCTAGAACCCCAGGGTCACTAAAGGGTTTTTTTCGTCATCAATGCTATTTTAGATAAAACATTAAAGGGGGCCGGTTAAAAAAAAACTGAAAAATTTTTATATTTTTTTTAGGTCCCTGAATCTTAATTCATAGTTATTTAAAACTTAATTCATACATATGTTTTTATGTCGCTGAATTCAAATTCGTTGTTTTTTATCCCTTGCTAGAATTTAGGGTCACTGAAGGTTATTTAAAAGGCATCTTGATGTCATTTTAGATAAAACAGTCAATAGGTTGAAAAACTGAAAAAATTATGGGTGCTTTTTTTAGATTCCTGAATCTTAATTGAGGTCAGATGAGCTCCTTCAGGTCAGGTTAAGGTCTTTTTAAGGTCATATAATAGATAACAAATGAAAAAAAGAAAAAATATTTGATTAAAATAGAACAACGGATTCAAATTTAGCGACTAAAAAAAAATATGTATAAATTTTTTTGTTTTTTTTGAGGTTATTGGATTTGACTTTCAAAAAACTTTAAACTTGAGCTGATGGAGCATAACCAACCCGCTCATCGTAATCAAAACCCCCAAAAACCCCAGGTACCATCTCCGATGCCCTTGTACAATTAGATAAAATGGTGAGCTGTGTAATTTTTTAAAACAAATTGTAACATTATCAAAATCGTTAATGAAAAAATCGATACTGTTGTTCCTGCTGATAATCCTCTTTTGCTTTTGAAATTAATAATTAATTTATGAGGCCAACAGCAGGTTGGAAAAAAGGCAAAAGGCTTAAAAAAATTTGGGGGTAAAGATTTTATATTTTATATTTGTTTAAATTCTTTTGTAAGGTTGACATGTATGTGTGTATTAAATATCTAGTAGGCATGGATAAATTTGTTGAAAAGTTTTTCTATTCGTCAATATTTTTCGGCAATCCTTACGGGCCCCAAATAATAAATAGTATCCCGGGCCATAAAATCGCTCCAACGCACCTGTACCGTTGTAGGTACCTATTTTAGTTATTACCTATTATGTGATAATGATTAGCAGTATTTTGACTTTTTTTTTTAACATACTGATAATTTTTTAAAAAAAATTTTTTTGGGGATTTTTGGTGATACTTTAAATACCAAAAAAAAAAAAGCGGAAGGACATTGCTGTGTTTTAATGACTTAATTATGAGAATAAAAAGTTTTGCAATTTTTTTTTACATTAACTTTCAGTTTTAAATTTGGCATATATTAAAGCGTTATGATCAAGGTTATCATTTTTTTGTCGTTTAGGTGTTACCTCGTATAATTAGGGCTCACTTTATGTTTATTATATTTGCGGTTTTTTTTGATTTTAAATATGATTACTTATTGATTTTATGTAAATATATTTGCTGATTTTTATGTAATGTATTGTAAATAGTGTTAAAATAACTGTACTCGTATGACCAATATTTAGAATAAATGTATATCAATTAGGATTTTTATTAATGTTGATTTCTTCTGTTACAAAATCTAAACAAAAAAGGACTTTAGTTCTGATCTTGTTTTTTGACCAAAAGTTTTAATTGTGGCGGATGGGTATATGTACCCCCCCCACTAATAACCCTTCTTGCCAACCAATTGGACGTGGAGCGAGCAGGGCCGGATTTAGAGGAGGGCAACTGGGGCTACACCCCCGGGCCTTCGCAAAAAAGGGGCCCCATAATAGTGACTTCGGAAAAAAAAAAAAATTTAGACCGTAAATCTAGTAAACAACTTTTCATATTTTTTTTTTTGTCTAATCTTCACCCCCAAGTATACTTTGTACTAACATAAATCATCTTTTTAAATGAGTACTGGGCACGATGTTTTGAAGGGGGTTTGTTATGCCTGATAAATTTTAAAAAATTAAAAAAACGAAAAGGCAAGAACTTCAATGACGGGCATCTGACGCCATTTATAAAACTTATAATGATATTGTTTTTCGTATTTTTTCAATTTGAGGAACTACACTTTAATTTTTAATTGGTATTATTTCAAAAAAAAATTTTTAAAAAAAGTAAATTTTTTCTCATTTTTTGAATGGTAAAAAATAGGCCCCCCCAAATTTTGGGGGGCCCCACAGTCTTAAATCCGGCGCTGAGAGCGAGAGATTATCACCTTTTTTTTTTTTCTCTCTCACTT
>JAHBCN010007690.1:42292-69708 GCA_019359885.1 Listronotus oregonensis | reverse complement strand
CTAAATCAGCATAGTTGCAAAACGTGATGTTTTACGTGGGAACTATGCTGACGCCCATTTATTTTATTATAAATACCAAGGGGATTTGCTGTTTAAAAGAGTTAGTATTATTTTGACCGTTATTATGTCATTTAAATTTTTTTTGAATTATAAAAGTAAAATATTGTGTAATTTTTAAAAAGTCTTAAAAAAACCCTTTTTTTTAAAAAGTGATTTGTGAATTATCGAGTTATATATATATATATATATATATATATATATATATATATATATATATATATATATATATATATATATATATATATATATATATATATATATATATTAACGTATATATATATATATATATATATATATATATATATATATATATATATATAAAATATATATATATATATATATATATATATAAATATATTTATTTTATTTTAAACCTTTTTTGGGGGGTTGCGCAAACTTGCAAACCTAAGGAGGAGCCGCCACTGCAATAGCTTAAGTCTAAAAAAAATAAATATAATATTTCATATCTTTGAACTCTAGTTTTAGTAAAATTATAATGCAAAAAACATTAACTTATTTAGATGTTAAAAATATCGTTCAATTTGAAATCCATTATAGATAAATGTTCTATGGTTTTGTGGCGGATTCATGTTTTAGTATGTTTTCGTTGAGAGTACTCGCCTTGAGATTTTTTATACATATTGAACATTAAAATTTAAATTTTTTAGAAAGCTTATTTTTATTTAATTGACTCATTTTTTTTCTTTTTACGTTGGCATACTGGTATATATCTGCACTTTCGATATAAAGCTAAAAGATTTCTAGTTTATATTTTAAACTAGTCAGGAGTATAAAGAAATCCTTAAAATTAATTTTAAAACGTGCTATAAGAAGGTAAAGCGGGTATGTCTTATTTCCCTACAAAATCTCGCTTTAAAAGGTCAGTTTGGGAGAGCAAGGAACATTTACGGGGGACCATTTAAAACTTTTGCATCTCTCGTACGCCATGCCCTGCAGCTATTACGTATTATATATACAAAGTACTATAAAAAAAAAGGGGTTTTTCTTACGCATTATACCGGGAATTATAAATATTTATATGCCTAATAGTAAATTATATACAGAATTTTTTAAATGTCATGTATTTTTAGCAAAGGTGGAGGTATTCCAGAATTATACAGGGTGTATGATATGTCATATTTAAGATACTGACGTTTTCAATTAAAAAAAAATGGTAATATCCTAAAAACTATAAGAGTTGCAAATATTTTTATTAAACAAAAAATACAGCTTTCTGCATTGTCTATATAAAAAATTGTATAAAATTTTTCCATAGAATCAATATTAAAGAGATATAAACAAACATGTGATTTTTGCCAAAAATGTCTGTCCAAAATTGGAAAAAAATATATTTTTTAAGTTATTGGTTTTTCGTTTTTTTTTAACTATCTAATCTATTCTATTCACTTAAATCCCAAATCACTTAAAAAAAAAAAAAAAAAACAAAATTAAAAAGTGTCCAAGTTTCTATTATTTTTCAAGGGTATACCTTAAAAAAACTAAAAATTCGTTTTTTTCTATAACTCGAAAAGTACGTGACGTCATTTTTGACCTCGTATATAAATACATATTATTAACTTGTATTAAACCTTAAGTTGCAAAAAAGCAAACTAAACAGGACTGTATATATGTGTATTCTTTTTTTTCCCTATTTTTATTTTTCCCTTTTTTCAAATTTATAACTTAAAAGCACTCAAAGGTAGCCAAAAAACTTGGGGAACCTTTTTTGCTTGTTTTGCTAACAGCTACAAAGTTTTTTTGTATCTTTAATGGTTTTCAAGATTCAAAATTCTAACCTTACCTTTCTTCAAGGTCATCCGAAATATCACGAAGAAAGGTTTTGGGGAGTATTTAGGGCAGCAGTTCCTTCTTTAACGGTACCTGTTAGGCTCTGTTTTGCATAAGGATGCACCGTTTTGGCGTTAAATTGCATAACCTGCTTTTAACCTCCTCTTGGAACCTTTAAATTCTGTCCATGAGTTAAGGTGGATAGAACCTTTAAAAAGGCATAAACCGCGTTTTTTTTTTCATCTTGTCTATTTTAGAGTACCAGATGGGTTGGCATTTTTAAGGTCCTCCGACGCACCGCTTTTCCGAAACACCTTGTATAAACGGTATATATAAAAAAGATAGCCCTGAACTTTATCTTTATTGTCTCGAAAACCGCATTTCGCTATCTTTTTTGGTTACGGAGCTACACTCTTATTTTCTTTACTCTACCCCCCGCTCTCCCTGAGGGGGTAGCGACTTGAAATTTGGTACGGGGGTACCTAGGGTTACCGCCGGTCTACATGTAAAATTCTAGACCTTTATTTGATCGAAAAATGGGTCAAAACTGCGAAAAAATGTCATGTTACAATCGACCAAAAGGTCGAATGTAACATGTCATCTGTTGCAAATTATTCGCCATAATAATTTGTAATAAAGATTCACCTCGCGGGTTTGTGTCCATGCTTCCCGGGTGATGTGGTATGCATTTGCATCGCATCCTAGGATGAGCTGCGATCAATTTCCTCTGCAGCTTCTCACCAGGTCTTCCATCTCCTTGGTTGGTGGTAGGTCAGGGTCATCATAGGGTAGATATGCCGATCCGAAAACTAATTCCTTTGGCATGGCCCTATCCCCTGACCTAATTTTAACAGCTACCAGGTATCTGAAACAAAAATCAGTTAGTGATAGTTGTCTACGCATAAAGCCTAGGACAAGCTTGCACGCTTAGTTTTTCCCCCGAAGGATCCGAAGGGCTAGTTTTTCCTTCAATCAAACCAATAGGTTTAAATTTTTGAAAAATTTATTGAAACTTAATTTGTCGGACATACTGGTACTGGTAAACTTGTCATAAATAGGATTTTCTTACTTGTGTCTATCGCCACTTACTGGAACTTTACATCGTCTGGTTTAAATCTAACATCTTATACAATATACATCTATAAAATTACATTATTTTTCTTGAATTCACCACAAAATGGACAAATGCGAAATTTATTATTTATTTATTTTTTATTTTTTTGTACGGGATATTCCCAGGCAACAGAAAAATTGAATTCTACCAAACAAAATACGGAAAACAAGTCAAAACTTATAAATATTTTTATTAGTTTCTCCTTTTTCTATAGAGGCGCTGATTTCTCCTTCTTTGAAAGAAAAAATAAATTTTAATATATACAGTGCCATCTGTTTTTCAGAAGCGCATCGTAAAGAAAGATGGCGTGCTAGTAAGGAATTAAATTAAATAAATAAAAAAAACTGTTCATTGAATATTGAAAAGTAGTATCTCTATATCTTTTTTGACTATTATGCACGTTCTGGGTACGTCGGATGTTCTACTGTATATTAGTTCTTCACCTTTCCTCCGTAGACCCATGGTTCTTGTATGAGGGCCACGTCAAAGTTCCTTATAGCGTTTGCAAGGACTGTTGTTGCTGCTTTGCTATGCTTCAGATTGGCTTGCAGCACCCTGATTTTCCGTCCTGGCATAGTAGCGGCCTAGAATGTGTTTCGCTATCGTGGTCCGGCATGACCTCCACGACAGTGATATCGTGGTCCGTCACGACCTCCACGATAGAGGTGTTTGTTGGAGTTGGAATTCCTCCTCTGGTTCCTCCTTAGGCTTTTATTTTATTTTTTTTTTAAATCGTCGATAAGGATCTCACGAGTAATGGGGAAGAGGTGGTCAGCGCCTGCGGTGTATCCCAGAGGCTCCGTTAACGATACCTTTTGACACCGGTGCCATCCATCCTTCAGTACGGGCCGCATAAAGCCACTGGAATGGGCTTAGGATCCTTCTTAATCTGGTTCCTCCTCTTAGATCTTCCCACATGGGTGGTCCAATCGGTCTAGATCTAAAAGTCATTAGAACATACAAGCCCGCTCACCTGGCTGCTGCCTCCGTTAAGGTGAGGATTCATCGAGGGAGGCCTAGAATTATTTGTGTTTTTACTACGTGTCAATATAAAAATAAGCTAATTATTTACTAAATTATTATTTTATAATAACAAATGACTTGTGGGAACAAAAAATAAATAAATAAAAAGAATTTAAGTTACCCAAAATCAAAATATTTTTCCAAAAATTTTTACTTTTAAAAATGGTAAGTTAAATTAAAAATTTTAAAAACCTAAAAAATTAATTAAGGATACCAAATTAATAAATAAGATCAGGAACGCAAAAATTCTTTTTTTTTCAATAAATTTATAAGTTTTTTTGACATCAATAAAAAAAGTTAATTTTTTTCTTAAAAATAGTAATTGGAAATAGGGTATAAGAAGTTAAAAAATATATTCAGAAACAGACAGTTTCTGCTTAATAATTTTTAGTTACTTAATAATAATTGGATTAAAAATATATATTTTAAATTTAGGTTTCCAAAAGTCAATTATATTTCCAAAAATTTTTACTTAGCTAGTTACTTTTAATTTTCCTGTATGGAACAAAAATAAATA
Source organism: Listronotus oregonensis (assembly GCA_019359885.1). Taxonomy (NCBI): domain Eukaryota; kingdom Metazoa; phylum Arthropoda; class Insecta; order Coleoptera; family Curculionidae; genus Listronotus; species Listronotus oregonensis. The sequence goes on along the minus strand of JAHBCN010007690.1, from coordinate 65,206 downwards.
AATAATTTTAAAAAACAATTAAATAATTAAGGATACTGAATTATAAATATTTTTTTCTAAAATAAATAATTTTTCAATAATATTTTTTTTTAGAGTTACATAAAAATCTATAGGATTAAAAATAAAAATTAAAAGTCTGGTAAAATTAAAAATTTGTGGTAATTTACAAATAAAAATTATATAAAAAAATAGGTTTAAGAATAAAATAAGTGTTAATACTAATACAAGAATTATAGTATATATTTTTAAAATTTACCGTAATAACAACAAGAAATTAATAAACAAGAACAGGAAAGCAAAAAACTAGATTTTCTTTTTAACTAAATGCAAAATTTAAAATTATTTCCCAAAAATATTAATTGTCAATAAGGCATGTGAAGGTAAAAAATATATTTAATAAATATAGAAAGTTCTTTTTATATAATCATTGTTATATTAGTTATAAATGCCTTGTTTAATTAGAAATACAAATTAAAAAAATGTAAATTTACCTAATTTAAAAATTAAAGTCTTTTTTTGGAAATATTATTTTTTCTAGTACGCGAAAAGAACAAAATGAGCAAGTAATCCACTAAAATTATTATTAAAATTATTATTTTATATTAACAATTATTTTGCTATAACAAAAAAAAATAGATATATTTTAGGTTACTCAAAGTCAATAATTTTTCTAAAAAGTTTCACTTTTAAACAATTCTTTATAATATAAAAATTAAGAAACAATTCTTAAAACCTTATAAATTAATTAGAAATACTTTTTAAAATTTATCCTAGTATCTTTAAGAAACTAATAAGTAAGATTAGGAACGCAAAAATTATTTTTTTTAAATAAATTTATAGGTTTTTTTGACTTGAATAAAAAAAGTTAAAATTTTTTCCTAAAAATAGTAATTGGAATGAGAAGTTTAAAAATATATTCACGGAACAGTTTCTGCTTAATAATTTTTAGTTACTTAACAATAAATGCCTTGTTTAATTAGGAAAAAAAAGATAAAAAACAGTTTAATTATAAAAAAAATCAAATGCCTATCCTAGAATTATTAGAGTTTTTACTACGTGCCAATATAAAAATAAGCTAGTAATTTACCAAAATTATTATTTTATAATAACAAATGACTTGTGGAAACAAAAAAAAAATAAATAGAATTTAAGTTACCCTAAATCAAAATATTTTTCTAAAAATTTTTACTTTTAAAGATAGTTAGTTAAATAAAAAATTCCAAAAACCTAATAAGTTAATTAAGGATACTAAATGATTTTTTTTCTAAAATAATTACTTTTTAAATAATACATTTTTTTTGGTTTACTTTAATATCTTAAACACCTATAAGAAAAATAAATAGGATTAGAACTAATAATTAAAAGTTTAAAAAATTATGAATATAAGAAAATTAGCTTATTTAATTAATAAATAAAATAACTAATACAATATATGAAAGTTTCCTTTTTAAAATATATGTCATTTAAAAATAAGGCTTTCCAAATTGTCTATAAAAAGGTTATATAAAACTTGTAAATCTAGAATAAGACTATAATTTTTTAAAAGAGTAAACTAACTATTGTATTGTTACAGACTTTAGTTAGTGTTTAGTTATTAGAAATATAAAAGGTTAGGATTATTTTATTTAGGTTAATAATTTATTTAAAATAGGTTACCTTAGTTTTTCCCTTTTTCGACGGTCATTGCGGATTATCCTGAGGGCGCTGGAGACATCCTTTTACACTTTTCTTACATCCTGTAGTAAAAGAATCCTTCCAGCTAATTCTAGACTTTTCCAGACTTTTTCCATTCTTTTTCCCCTTCACTATAAAAAGCGCGAGGAAAAAACCGCACGGGCCAGTTTTAGTTTTGATTCCGACGAGTTAAGAAGTTGACAGACAGTTAAAGGTTAAACAGTTGTCATTATTACGTTACGTTAAAGTGTTACCATAGAAACGTTTGTAAACCAGATATCCAATAAAAAGGTGTAAAACCAGGATCCGTGTTTTTATACGGGTGTCACGGAACATTTGGTGTCAGAAGCGGAACGAGATCCCCAAAGAAGCCGAAGTTGATAAGAAGAGTTTTTGAATGCCAGTTGGGACAAGACAACAAACAGCAGTTATGGAAGAATTAAGTGCTCTAATAAAGCAAATGACGGAAGATCTAAAAAAAGAAATGAAGAACAGCCAAGATTCCATGAAAGAAGACCTAAAAGAAGAAATGAAGAGAAGTCAAGAAGAAATGAAGAGAAGTCAAGAAGAAATGAAGAGAAGTCAGGAAGAAATGAAGTTCCTTTAAGTAAACTACCTGAAGCTCTGCAAGACTTGGTAATTTCTTCAAAAGCCCTATTAGATTCAGTGCAGGTTACTAAGTTGGAAGACCTTCTAAGAAGAAATCAAGACGTTTTCTCTCTCTCTGAAAAGGATTTGGGAAAAACCAGCATAGTTCAACATCGAATAAATACTGGTGATGCAGCGCCGATAAGGCAACCACCACGACGAATTCCTTTAGCCAAAAGAGACGAAGTTGACAAGTTAATTGGAGACATGCAAAACCAAGGCATTATAGAACCATCCCAGAGTCCATGGTCGTCTCCAGTAGTCCTGGTTAAGAAGAAAGATGGTTCTACCAGATTTTGTGTTGACTTCAGAAGACTTAATGACGTCACGAAGAAGGACAGTTTTCCATTACCAAGAATAGACGATACTCTAGATACTCTGACGGGTTCAAAATGGTTTTCGACATTAGACCTGAAAAGTGGCTATTGGCAAGTGAACTACATCCCGAAGATAAGGAAAAATCTGCCTTTTCAACCGGAACCGGACTGTGGCAGTTTAATGTTATGCCATTTGGTCTATGCAATGCCCCTGCTACTTTTGAACGATTGATGGAGTTAACATTACGTGGACTAACTTGGAAAACTTGCTTAGTATACCTAGATGACATTATTATTCTTGGAAAAACATTTGAAGACCACCTTAGAAATGTCGAAGAGGTTTTTCAGAAGCTAAGATCGGCCAGGCTAAAGCTTAGTCCAAAGAAATGTCACCTTTTCCAGAAACAAGTTAAATACCTGGGGCACATAATTACTGAAGAAGGAGTGAAAACAGATCCAGAGAAGACAGAAGCTATCCAAAACTGGCCTACACCGAAAAACAAGCATGAAATTAGAAGTTTCCTGGGATTGTGCACTTACTATAGAAGATTTATACATGGATTTGCTGCCATTGCCAGACCATTACATCGACTTACCGAGAACAACAAAAGCTATGAATGGACCGAAGATTGTGAAGCAGCCTTTATACAACTGAAGAAAGCCCTTTGCAATCCTCCAGTGTTGTCATATCCACAACCCAATCAAACTTTTATTGTGGACACTGATGCAAGCAATACTTCTATTGGTGGAATTTTGTCACAGATACAAGATGGCCAAAAAAAAGTGATAGCGTATTTCAGCAAAGTTCTTTCGAAACCTGAACGAAATTATTGTGTGACTAGAAAAGAACTTCTAGCTATCGTCAAATCTCTGGAACATTTTCATAAGTACCTTTATGGCCAGAAATTTCACCTGAGAACTGACCATGCCTCACTTAAATGGTTGCTTCAGTTCAAGAATCCCGAAGGTCAGATTGCACGATGGTTACAACGTGTTCAAGAATACGATTTTAAAATTGAACATCGAAGAGGATTGAACCATAAGAATGCTGACGCTCTATCAAGAAGACCTTGCCCCGAAGATTGTAAACATTGCAGTAGACGTGAAGAACAAGAAGATCCCGATGAATTTCACTGCCGAAGAACACGCATCCAGTGCTCTCAAGAATGGGACCCTAAAATCCTTGCAAAAAAACAACAAGAGGATCCTGATCTTGGAGATATTGTGAAACTTAAGACAGAAAATTCAGAAAGACCCTCATATCAGAAAATAGCTTCAAAGTCTCCGAGATTTAAAGGGTACTGGGCCATATGGGACTCTTTAATAATGAAAGATTGCCTATTAAAAAGAGTCTGGGAAAGTTCTGACGGCAAAAGCTGTACCTATCAAACAATACTACCCACCAAAAGGATTCCAGAAGTATTGCAAGCCTTGCACAATGGTATAGGCGGTGGCCATTTCGGAGTTATGAAGACTCTTGAAAAGGTTCGAGAAAGGTTCTACTGGCTGGGAAGTCGTGCCGATGTCAAAGACTGGTGCAGAAGGTGTAAGGACTGCGCCTCCAGCAAGGGACCTAAGACACGAAGCCATGGCAAGATGAAGCAATACAATGTAGGAGCACCTTTTGAAATAATTGCCATATACATAGCAGGACCATTTCCAACAAGTAAATCTGGGAATCGCTATATTTTGGTAGCGATGGATTACTTCAGCAAATGGCCAGAAGTCTACGCAATACCAAATCAAGAAGCTACCACTGTTGCCGACGTACTATTTCAACAATGGATTTGCCGATATGGAGTACCAAGAGAAATACATACTGATCAAGGTAGAAACTTTGAGTCCGATCTATTCAAGAACCTCTGTAATCTCCTGGGTATCCATAAAACCAGAACTACACCCCTTCACCCGCAGTCCGATGGAATGGTAGAAAGATTTAACAGAACTCTTGATAACTACCTGAAAATTAAAGTAAATGACCAACAAAGTAACTGGGACACCTGTATACAGCCGTTTTTACTAGCCTATCGCTCCGCAGCTCACGAAACAACTGGAACGTCACCTGCAAAAGTCATTTTTGGAGCGGAGTTATGCCTTCCAGTTGATTTACTTACTGGACGACCTTCTACCAATGAAAAGCCAGCAGAAGATTATGTAAGTCAACTCAGTAAACAGCTGCAAGAAATACACGAAGTGGTTCGCAATAAGCTACAAAAAGAAAGTGACCGTATGAAGTCCCGCTATGACTTGAAAGCTAATCATAAGGGATTCATTGTCGGTGAAAAGGTTTGGTTATACAATCCAAGAAGAACCAAGGGGCGTTCACCGAAACTGCAGAAGTCATGGGAGGGACCATATAAAGTAGTAACCCGGCTTAATGATCTGGTGTACCGAATTCAGAAGAGCCCACAGGCGAAGATGAAAGTTGTACATCTAGAACGGCTGTGTCGCTATCAAGATCGAGAAGATACTTGATCGAGACGATTAAAAACTTGGGAGGGGGCAATGTTACAGACTTTAGTTAGTGTTTAGTTATTAGAAATATAAAAGGTTAGGATTATTTTATTTAGGTTAATAATTTATTTAAAATAGGTTACCTTAGTTTTTCCCTTTTTCGACGGTCATTGCGGATTATCCTGAGGGCGCTGGAGACATCCTTTTTACACTTTTCTTACATCCTGTAGTAAAAGAATCCTTCCAGCTAATTCTAGACTTTTCCAGACTTTTCCATTCTTTTCCACTTCACTATAAAAAGCGCGAGGAAAATCCGCACGGGCCAGTTTTAGTTTTGATTCCGACGAGTTAAGAAGTTGACAGACAGTTAAAGGTTAAACAGTTGTCATTATTACGTTACGTTAAAGTGTTACCATAGAAACGTTTGTAAACCAGATATCCAATAAAAGGTGTATAACCAGGATCCGTGTTTTTATACGGGGTGTCACGGAACAGTATTTTTTATTTTTTATTAAATAAGGCATTTATTACTTAGTTTCTAATAATTATAGAGAAAGAACCTTTTATATCCCCAAATATATTTTTAACGTCTCCTGCCTTATTTTAATTACTATTTTTAGGCAAAAATTTTATTTTTTTTTTAATTAGGTCAAAATACTTATAATTTTATTGAAAATAATCTGACATTTGCTTTTCCGATCATATTTATTAATTAAATAAACTAAATCATATATAACAAAAAAAAACCAAAATTACATAAACAAAAGGATATTTTTTCTATTTTGGACGGAAATTTTTGGTCAAAAGCAAATTATCCTTTATTATTCGTCTTATCAAAAATATTTATATAACTTTTTATTTAGACAATTTACTACAACTGACCACAGCTATTCACAACTAACCACAACTAACCAGAACTAACCACAACTAAACTCAACTAACCACAACTAAATACAACTGATCACAACTAACCACAATATTTAAAATATAGGTTCAATACAATGTCTTTATTGGTAAAATTTTATTTTATTTTTAAATTCTTTTAACCCTTACACACCACATTTTGCCCGTTAATAAATTAGAGCAGCTTCATTGGGTTTAATTTAAAATATTGAAAACTCTCTAAAGGTAATGTAATATTTTGCAAAAATGTCAACCCTGTGGAGGAACTAGAAATTTTCCAATTATTCTCTTAAAAAACTGAACAGCTGTTAATTATGCGTAATTCTTGGCCGGAATTCTCTTATAATCGTCAAATAAAAGTGCACACACATCCACATAGATACACACACAGACATACACACACAACACACACACACACACACACGCATACCATAATATACCCTTATTAAAAAGTTCCAAAACGTAATTTACCAGCAACTTATATTCTTTTTTTATTCGAATCAGGATTATTCATGATTATGGCTATTTTTATTTATAGAAAAGATCATTTAAGCGATTAAAAATGAATTTTATTGCATATTTCATTATATCCATTTTAGAAATGTTTAAGAAGGTAGAGATAAATTTTTAAAAATTAGTAGACATATTTTTCAAATCTCCATACTAGTCTCTGACTGTAATTGTTTAACACTATGAAACACATTTTATAAATTTTCACAATTCCATAGGTAAAGTGACTAAAATTATTTAAAAATAATAAACACCTTTAATCCAAACCTGTAAAATGGAAAAGATGAAAATCACTGGAATTTTACTACCAAATTTGTTTGGCGGTCTTCAAGAGTCGGATTTCTGGTTATTTTATAGATCAGTCTGTAAGTAATTTGCATGACTTTAATTTGGAACAGGTTGAAAGGTATTAAAAGTTGTAAAGGGTGATTACCTGAATATGACTATATAGGTTTAGACTCGAAAAAAGTGTGCAGGGGTGGGGGGTGGAGAGTGTTTGCTTCTGCAAGCGCCATTGTTAATTTTAGAGGAATAAGTTCAAAATTTTTTTTTAGATATTAAAAAAACCTATAATTTGAGCTCGGGTAAAATTGATTTGATCCATTCGGTTTTTTAATTCTTAATTAAATGAGAGGTTCTAAAGCATTATCGGATAATTTTTTGCTACGATAATTGAGTTTTACTAATTTTAGAGCCCTAATCTAGTAGGCTATATCTTTTTTGTTTATAAATATTTTAGGTATTACAAACTGTCTTTTTCTTTTTCAAGACTTATATTTTACTAATTTAGATCAACCAAATAAAAAAATTGATATTCAGTCCTTTGTTTTAAGCCTTGAAAAAAGGTACTTTTTTGTTACTAAACCATTGGAGCCGGAGCGCCCCCTGCATAAGTTAAAAATTTTAAACCAAGAAATATGGAAAGCTGGCTTCAAAACAAATATTAAAAAAACAGAAGTCTCTATTACCAGTAGAAACCTAGTTACCAATTTTTAAAGTAATATTTAAATTGTTTATAATAATTAAGAAATAATTTGGACGGCATTTAATAGTATAATACTTAAACTTAATATACCGCATAATAAAAAGTTGTTATTTTTGTTTTTTATTGCTAAAAGATGTGTTTAAATTGACTGATACTTTCGTCGGCGCCAGGGAGGTAGTGATGGGGATAGAAGCTCTCGGACTGACATGCCGAGTCAAAAACTGAAATCGAGAGTTTAAATCAGCGAAGCGCGAACAAAATAGCCATCTTTGCGAATTTCTATCGGATCGAGCTCTTTTTTTTAATCTAGTGTAGCGTAGTTCATGAATCCTCCAATTAAAATGGTATTGACAAGAAATTAATTAGTATATCTGAAACTAAAACTGTAGCTTCAGATTTATTTATTGATATGTCGTCTAATGGGGTTTCAAATAAAGAATTTAAATATAAATAAAATTAAGTTTAATTGATTACACAGGCACACAAAAATAAAGTGGTGTGTGCTGTGTGAAAGATTTTCTGGAGTATTTTTTCCGCTGAACACAAATCTGAAGTAAAAATTGGGGGTCAAATAGTAAATAATCAAGAAAAGGAGTAATTTCAGATATTAACAATTTTTTTAAATGTAAACACAAAACTTTATAGGCCATAAACTATGTATTTTTACAAGACCTTTAATTTAAGTAATATAATTTTTTCGTCTTATTGCAATATTTTTCGACTTATAATCAAATAACCAAATTTTTAATTATTTGAAATTTAAATAAATAAAAAAACTGATTATTAAAAAGAAACCCAAAAACTACATTAAATAAAAAATATTTATTTTCTATTTTGGACTGAAATTTTTGTCAAAATAACATTTTCTTTTTTATCTCATTTATAATTTATCCTATCAAATATATTTTAAAAACTTTTTTATGGACAATTTAAAAAGTATTTTTTGGCTTTATAAATTTAAAATTCTTAACTTATGCAGGGGGCGCTCCGGCTCCAATTGTTTATTAACAAAGAAGTACCTTTTTTCCAGGATTAAAACGAAGGACTGAATATACATTTTTTTTATTTTGTTGATCTAAATTAGTAAAATATAAGCCTGAAAAAGCAAAAGACAGTTTGTAATACCTAAAATATTTATAAACAAAAAAGATATAGCCTACTAGAGTATGGCTCTAAAATCAGTAAAACTTAATTATCCTAGCAACAAATTATCCGATCATGCTTTAGAACCTCTCATTTAATTAAGAATTTAAAAACCAATGTTTTGCAATGACAGAAATGGATAAAAAAAATTGTTGGCATAATTATCAGCATTTCAAAAAATGGCTATTTTTAACGGTTTTTTTACATTTTTTCATAAACAAATGGACTAAATCAATTTTAGCCGGGCTCAAATTATAGTTTTTTCAATACCCACAAAAATATTTTAAACACATTTTTCTAAAATTAACAATGGCGCTTGCAGAAGCGAAAAACACGTTTTTAGAATTTTTTACCCTCCACCTCCCACCCCTGCACACTTTTTTTGAGTCTAAAACTATATAGTCATATTCAGGTAATTACCCTCTAGAACTTCTAATACCTTTCAACCTGTTACAAATTCACGTCATAAACAGCCTCATTTTTACCTGCAGACTGCTATTGTGTGCATGGTTCGACACGTAATCCTGGATAGCCTGTGCCGTTCATATAGGACAACAGTAACGGGATTTTTTTGGTAGCTTTTTTTGCAAAATTTATATATTTATATTGCATACCCTAACTTAGTTTTTGCCGTTTTGCATGTTGCACCTCATACTTTAATAAATGATCAATTATAGGTTCTTTCACACCAGAAAAAAATGTTAACAATATGTTCTTATATTTATCGCTTACAAAGAATTATACTTACACATTTGTTAATAATCGACATGACAAGGTGGTAGGTCGTTTTTAATGCCGATGTTTTCTGGGGTTCGGTGCACGAAATATTCGGTGATTTTCGTACAACCCCGGAATTTTCCGGTTTACGAGGTCTAGCAATCCGGGTGGAGCCTTCATCGCAGTCGTAATGTTGCTTTGGGGATGTATTTCTCATTTTATTCGAAAGCTGCATTTATTTTACGCATATTGTCTTAATCCTGACGTGTTGACGTATAACAAATCCCAAAGTTCAACATGGTTGTACATACGGTTACATTAAATATTTATTACATAACAGCAACTTTCGTAAATATAAAGTATTTTCCGAAAAACCAAAAGTGTTTTTATATTAATAATTAATGTTTTGTGAACGTAAAGACAACCTCTGTGAGACTGTATCAAATATTAAGGATTTGTGTTAATAGACAAGAAACCAAATAAGGTAAAAGTCTATGATATTTTGAATACTTTAATGGTCTGTTTTATTATGTTCACATAAGGATATTTTAAAAAGATTTCAGGGATTTCCTCAACATTTCTTTGATTTATTGATCATATTTTTACCTGAAAGAGAAGTTGTGATTCGAATATTTTATTAAAGTTGTCAAAAATTCTTTTAATAAAATATATACCTACAGTCAGATATCCTTTTAATGTCAACATGTCAAAATTACTTGTCGGTTAATTCAACTTAATGATATATGTGGAATTCCAAATTAGACGTACTCCCCCTAAAATTGTTGATACTAATACTCATTAAGAGATTGTAAGACTCACAGATGCATACATATATTGAAGAAATAGCAATATAATTAAAAAATAGGTAGGATTTTATTTTTTGGAAGGTTAGCTACAAAGAAAAAGGTTTTATCAAGATTTTTTAAACTAAAAGCAATTTCAATACACGAATAATGTGTACTAAATATGAAATATATTTGCAAAAATGCTATTACGAGCTATGCTTGCACTGGCACTTCAAACTTGTGTAGCACATGGGGACGGCTCCGAGCGTTGATGACTGCAGCCGAGTCCTCCCGATCATTCTGCTGAGCACTCCCCATATACGGTGTCTCGATAGAGGCAGTAAAATGCATGTATTTTATTATAGCCCAGTCCGTAGGTAAAAAAAGGCCTGTTTATGACGTTAATTTGTAACAGGTTGAAAGGTGTTTGAAGTTGTAGAGGGTGATTACCTGAATATGGTTTATGATATATAGTTTTAGACTCGAAAAAAGTGTGCAGGGTTGGAGGGTGGAGGCTTAAAAGTGCTAAAAACGTGTTTTTCGCTTCTGCAAGCGCCATTGTTAATTTTAGAGGGATATGTTCAAAATGTTTTTTTATGTATTAAGAAAACCTATAATTTAAGCCAGCTAAAATTGATTTGGTCAATTTGTTTATTAAAAAATGCAAAAAAACCTTAAAAATAGCCATTTTTGAAATGTTGATAATTATTGCAAACATATTTTTTAATTTTTTTTGTCATTGCGAAAAATCGGTTTTTAAATTCTGAATTAGATGAGAGGTTTTAAAGTATGATCGGATAATTTGTTGCTAAGATAATTGAGTCTTACTAATTTTAGAGCCTTATTCTACTAGGCTATATCTTTTTTGTTTATAAATATTTTAGGTTTTAAAAACTGTCTACTGCTTTTTCAAGACTTGTATTACTAATTTAGATCAACGAAATAAAAAAAATTATATTTAGTCCTTCGTTTTGAGCCTTGAAAAAAAAGTACGAGCGTCCCCTGCATAAGTTAAGAATTTGCAACCTAAAAATGTGAAAAGCTAACTTCAAAACAAATATTTTTGAAAAAAAAAGAAGTGTCTACGACCAGTAGGAACCGAGTTACCAATTTTTTTTTTAAGTAATATGTCAATTGTTTATAATAATTAGGAATTGATTTGAACGACATTCGATAGTATAATACTTAAACTTGATTTGACGCATAATAAAAAGTTCTAATATTTGTTATTAATTGCTAAAAGATGTGTTTAAAGTGTCTGATACTTTCGAGTGACGGAAGGGAGGTAGTGGTGGGGATAGAAGCTCTCGGACTAACATGTCGAGTCAAAATCTAAAATCGAGAGTTTAAATCAGCGGAGCACGAACAAAATAGCCATATCATCACTGCGACTTTTTATCGGATCAAGCTTTGTTTTAACTGGGGTATCGCAAAAAGTTATAAATAATGGCGCTTTTAGTTTTAAAAATTATTATCAATTTTTTCATAATTTTAATATCTTATACTTTAATTAAACATTATACAATGTAACTTTTTGATGCAGCATTAAATTATTTTTCAAATTTAAGTAATCTATTCATTTTTTTAAGTCATGTTATTAACATGTAAATGGTACAATATCTACTATAAAGAAAAGTAAAATATAATTCATATCGTCTTTAATATTTAAAGATTAATACATTCGATATTAATACTAATACATAGAGATGTAGTTTGTACAGTAATAAATACATACAGATTATAGGAACAGTGTTAATTACGAAAAACACAGGTACACAAAAAAGTGGTGTATGCTGGGTGTCGGACTTAAATTTTCTGGCGTATTTTTTTCGAAAAATCGAGAAAACCCCAAACCGACACGGTACATTTACTGGCAAAAACCTTTTACCACGAAATGTTTGGACTACGACTACATAAACTCTGAGAGATACAAAAAATTTTATAGAGCAAAAAAGAGATCTTTTAAATTGTCTATAAAAAGGTGTTTAAAATATTTTTGGTAGGATAAATAATAAAGGAGATATAAACGAAAATTTAATTTTGACAAAAAATTTCAGGCCAAAATAGAAAGAAATATATTTTTTAATTAATGTGATTATGGGTTTTTTTTTTGAATAATCATTTATTTTATTTATTTAAATTTAAATTACTTAAAATTTGCAATAAACATTCAAAAATACAAAAATAATAATTTTCAATTTTTTTCCAGGGGCATACCTTAAAAAAATCCTATAAATTCGATAATTTAATTATAAATCCAAAAAATTTGCATTTAGATGAAAAAGTTATATTACTCAAATAAAATGTCTTGTTAAAATACATAGTTTATGTCTTATAAAGTTTTGTGTATCGTTAATAGGTTTTTAGATATTGACGGTTTACGTTAAAAAAAAATCGTTAATATCTGAAATTACGCCTATTCTTGATGATTTGCTGTTTTACCGCCAATTTTAACTTCAAATTTGTGTTTGCGGAAAATAATACTTCAGAAAATCCTAGACTGACACATATAAATAAAATTAATCTTAATTTTACTTATATTTTATTTTTTATCGGAAACCCTATTAGATGACATATCAATTAATAAATCTGAAGCTAAAATTTTAGTTTCAGATATATTAATTGATCTCTCGCCAATACCATTTTTATTGGATGATTCATTAACATCAATCTGGCTTTACGATTTCAAGTGCCTTCAATATTAACATTAAAAATGAGCTGAGACGCATGGATTTAAATTTAAAAAAAATTAATAATACTTTTTAAAAACTCCATGCACCATTATTTATAACTTTTTGCGATACCCTAGATTAAAAGGTACTCGTATACCTCTTTTAGGTCTCTAAGAGCAACTGTTTTCGAGATAAATACTTAAAGACTCCGCAATTTTCCTATGGAAAATGGTTTTTGGCCAATTATTTTCAAACTTTGCAAAGTAATAATTTTTAACGCGCTTATTAAAAGTCTCTACGGGTGCAAAACCCAAAAACCCCTTTAAGCCTCTAAAATCAGCCTTAAAGGTCACTAGGGATTTGGAGATTTTGAGGGTGATTTTTTTTGGGGTTAAAGAGGTTTTTGGGTTTTGTGCCCGTGTAGACATTTATCAGCGTGTTGAAAACTATCACTTTGCAAAGTTTGAAAACAATTGGCCGAAAACCATTTTCCATAGGAAAATTGCGGGGTCCTTTAAAATGCATTTATCTCGAAAACAGTTGCTTCTAGGGACTCAAAAAAAGTATACGTTTTTGACGCAGGGGAATTATAGTAACTTTTTTTAAATAAAAAGGTCAATATACTAAGTTAAAAAAAAGTTATGCTATCTAAAACAAGTGGGGTAGGCCGTAGCTGACGCCCTCTACCAGCAGCATTAAAAGTATGGACAAATATGAATTTCTCGTCTTAAAGAACCCCCAAATCCCCAATCTTGTACCGCTATATCATTTAGTTAAAAAATTGTTATGAAAAAACGAAAACAAAATTAAAAGTTAGACACCCTGTATCTTAGTTATTATCAACATTGAGATGAGGCAAGTTTACATTAATTGAATTATTTTGATCTAAGGAATCTGCTGATGCTCTGTGTCCCATTACTTCTGGGACACCCTGTATACAGCCTAATTTTGGCATATTAAACAAAATTTTTTAATGTCATTGAAATAGAATTGTTTGCTCTTCAGTTCTAATAAAAATGTGCTCGGTTAAAAGTATCATTACTTATGATAATGTAAAAATGCAAGGATTTGGTTAGTACACAGCTAAAATATGTTAGGTTGTTTAAATCATTGGGTGAACAGCATGAAGTTCATAAATAGGTGTTCCGGTCTTAAGAGCTATTGATTGGATTCTTAAAATCGGAAACTTTCGATTACCTCAGCAGTTAAAGACAACGAATTAAAGGTTGGATTTTTTTTTAAATGCGGTGTTTTGCATTAAAATAATTTATCAATGTTGCTCTACAATAAAAAGTTCAGCCACAGTAGTTACTGTAAAGTAGATTTTTCTGAACTTTAACCAATCTTTCTCTAAAATGAAATAAAATGCATGCATTTTTATTATATGTATAATTTTTTCTTCTTGGACGCCTAAAAAATAACAGCACATTTGCTGTTCTAGTATTTCAAAATATTAAACGAGCATATTTTTTAATTTTATCTAATTAATTTTTATTTTTCAGGCTAATTGAAATGTGTCTGCACCTAAACCAGATGTTCTTTTAATATCTCGTTCTCGCCAACAAACGTCAAACATTCAGTATTATTCGATCATGTAGTATGAAAATGTCCAGTGTCAGTTTTTTAGTGTTTGTGCTTGTGCTACTTGTAACGTGTTCGGTTGCAGGACTAGCAACTGAGTTTGCCGAGGCTAGTGAAGGTAGTACCGCCACCCTTCCTTGTAGTGTGACAACAAAAGAGTTTCACGATAAAATTATTAATATTTTGTGGTATCGAGGTGCCGAAGAATCACCTATTTATAAATATGAAATGCGGGCTTCATCTCCTCAACACTGGGCCGGCCCAAATCTCCAATATAGGTACTTTTTACGTGTAAACGAAAAACAAGCGGTATTAATTATTTCACCTACGAAAATCTCGGATGAAGGTGTTTTTCATTGCAGGGTGGATTTTCAGCTCTCTCCGACCAAGATAACTCATGTTAATCTTACAGTAATAGGTAAGTTTTTTTTTAATGATCCCCAGTAATACTACTAAAAAGAAGGTTATAATTTAGTTTTTTATCAAGACAAACATTTTATACTGACATGTATCTACTAAACTATATGTAATGTCTAATAAAGGTCATTCTTATCCCTAAAAATTAAAAACTAAAAATACATTAAAATTTTATAAAAGGGTATTTTTGTCTAAAATGCCTTTAAATGACATTTTATAGTGATTTGGTAAATTTGTATAAAGTGAACAAAAAAATCTTTAAGGTTTATGGCGCGGATATACCAATCAACACTAACTGGGTTTAAAATTAACTATTTAAAAATATTTCTTACTTTTATTAACCTAAAAATTCTTGACTAAACGGGTAATTGGTATGTATTTGTAACTTGGTGCCCGAGAAAGTGGATGTTTATCTAAGCGTAATTGAAAATTTTACAAAACTTGTGAACAGAATAAAAATTGTTTTAAAAAGCGGTGCACAATTTTATAATGATTTGTGTAATAATGTCAAATGACAATAATTTGTAAAAATAAAAGTTTTCAAGAACAGTTTTTGTGACTAGTGTCAAAAAATATATTTATAAAAAAACTAATAATTCTAAATTCCCTTGTTTCACACAGGTTGAATAAAATCTTAAAGTGTGGAACATTTAATACTAACTTTGGATATCCAAACACCTAATATACGACGCCAGGTTGCCAATCCAAATCACAGCATTATACTGTGTCGGACATCATATATATGATATTTAAAACATGGAAGTGTACCTGTAGCAATGTAATGTTTTCGTTACATATCAGATGCAAGTGACAAGTAATTATCCTTAAATAAAAAATGATGCTTGCAACAGACCCAGATAACATTTTTGCCGTGCAAGTACATTTACTTTGTTTCTTTTAAATTGTTAGAAAATGTTATGGTTTAAATAACACTAAAATCTTGACTTCCATTGTCTCTATTTTTAAATTGATACACAACGTTTCGGTTAGTGATGTATCTCCAACCGTTTTCAAGTGATCACTAAAAACTATTCCTAAAAGCTACGACCTTATATACTATCCGTTGTTCACCGAAGCTTGATCGACTTTTCACGGTTCAGCAACGGCAGCCAGACATTCGGAATGTCGACACTAGGTTTGCTAAATACATTTTGGTTGTTTGCAATTATTACAGCTTCTTTAAATTTTCTTTTCTTAGAGTGGGTTTCTTTATAAATGATTTTTGCTTCCGACCATTGTATGTGGTGTTGTTTTGACCACGCGTGTTCGGCAATCCCTGATTTCGACGTTTTACCTCGTTCCGTATATTTTTTGTGTTTAACTCTATTTTCAAGTGGTCTTTTTGTTTCCCTGATGTATACCTCACCACATTCACAGGGTATTTGGTAGATACACTCATTTTTTGAAACATTTTTATCCGGTCTCGTCTTAGTAGGAATACTTCTCAGATTATACCTATTCGCTATTCTGCGAATCTATTCTGAAGTTCCTTCTAAGCTCTCAAATGTAATTTTTATTATTATATTTAATATTATATTCGAATTCAGTGACCCAAAAAACCTATATGTACCATTAAAAACAAGGAAAACTCTTGACTTAGGGATCATGTATTTTTAGAGTGTGTAGGGGTAAAAAGAGAGTAAATTTAAAAACTTTCTGAGCCCTTCAAAAATTGTAATTTCTAATATAATATTTTGGAATTTAGGTTGACCATAAAAAAACAATATTTATAAAAACATAAAAATATATATATTTATATACATAAAATCTTAATAATACATTATAAATTATATATAAAAATATATATCTATATAATATTATTTTAATATATGTATATATCTTATATTTAAATCAAAGAAAAAACTTTTTTTTAGCAAAAAAATTTATAGGTTGTAAAATGTAAAAAAAAAAAGGTTTAAAAGGCTTCCCCTTAGTATATCAAATAACTCTTTTCGATTACTTTCAGGGTAAGGCTTAGATCTATCTTTCTAAAGAAATATAAAGGTTTTATCTTGATTCATGTATTCTTCCAAAATCATTTACTGTTTTAAGTGTGCTTTAAACAAGATTTGTCTTGTATTAACTAGTAATGTATTTACTCGTCAAAACAAAACCCTCCAATAGTCCCTACAACTAGGGTATTTTATGAATTAAAAGAGCTCAGTCCTTTCAAACTTTGACCTAAATATATTTCAGCCGATTGTAACCATTTAATCACAAACTACCATTTAAAATTTATATAAATCATTAAATGAACTGGCAACAGGGCATACTTTGTCTTTTTTTTAAGGGAAAAAAATCTCGTCTTTCCTTTCTAAAGACGTTTTTCTGACATAGGGATTCATGAGATAATAACATGATAGATGCCCAGCGCATTTTTCTACACAGTTCCGCTGTTTTCTAAATGTTTTAAATCCATGTCGCTGAACTGAAATAAGTAGATTATTTCTGTGGCCACCTAGATCCGCGGACTTAATAGTGTTAAATTTTTACTTCTAAGGAAGAATAGATAACATTGTTTATTAAACACGACTTATCACTAAAGAGAGCATAATCAATCGGATTCAAAAAAATCTGGCATGAATTTTGTTTTTTTATTTGGAGATATCGTTGTGATTCTGCTGGTTTAATCTTAAGCTAATAGAACCATAAAGGAAAAAAACAAATATTTACTGAATGAGACCACCAACAATAACCCAACAATTTAAACTAGGAAGCATAAAATGCTTAATAAAAAGTTTTTAAAATTTTCCCACTTATAATAAAATATTGCATAATCTAGTGGTACACGATTCGCATTTAAATATATGTGTTTTTACGTCCTTATATTTTTAAATTCCAAAGCAAAAGCAACCACGGATTTTTCTGATCTAACGAGAGGCAAAACAAATTAAAGTAGGTTAGTAAAATAGTTAAAAAAAAACAAACCTAAATATATGGGCCTAATCAGAATTTAAAATTAAGTTGTGATTTTCCTAGCTTAAGTAATATCAAAAAAAAAAGCCCTAGCAACTACTGATTTCGATTATCAAGTTTCAGGGGATAAGGCTTTGAGCATTCTAAAATCTTATACTTTATAAGTAAATATAAAGCAATTTATGTACATTGTTAAGATGATGACTAGAAATATACCTATTTCTTTCGTACAACAACCACCTCGTAAAATTAAATAGGATTTTTTTCCAAGTAAAAGAATAGCATTTTAATTGACATAGGGTATTTGTTTTTTATTGGAACATTTAAAAAGTAATGTTTTTTTTTATTTTACTCGTCAAAACGCAAAAAACGAAATTTTCTCTCAATAAAATAAAGTCCCCTACTTTAGACATAAAGTAGGCGATGGACTTGTTGATGTACGGCCCTATTATGCATGGTTTCTTTGGCTCAGTCCTTTTTAAAATTTATTATCAATTTGAACATCCAATATGATATACTTACGGCCGATTGATGAACGCGTTTTTAAACTTAGCAATGGACTTAACAATGGGTTAAATTTAACAAAGAGGTAAAAAATGAACACTCTTGGCAACAGGGCATAACTTATATGTTAACTATTTCTTAAAAAATAATTAAGTTCAGGATTTTAAATTCAAAATCAAATAAACATATTATAAAAAAACTTAAAAAATAATTACCTTGCACCGAATATGAAAAGAGTTGGTCGACATTTCAACAAAGTAATTTTATATATTTTCTTTAAAAACAAGCAGCACAATAGATAGCTTAAATCACCAATACTGCAGAATGTCTTTAAATTTGGGTTTTTTACAGGTTCTTTTAATAAAATTCATGCCTACTACATTTTATTAATACAATCCGGTGGGTAGATTCATCTGTATTATTACTAAAACTAACCTCTTTCTTTCTCTTTCATAAGTTAATGCTGTTTAAAGCTATAACATGCGGTACCTAAAAAGATACCGTTAGAGACCCGATGTCGTATTGGTCCGATGCGCCGCAAGGCCTATGTCGAAATCCAAGTTAAACGCATTGTAGGATGTAAAACTTGATCTAAGAATTTTTGAATCGCAATTAAAAGATGTTCTATCTTTTAGAAATAGCGCATATACACATAATAATTTTTACACGCACGCTAGATGAGATAAGGTTTGGAGAAGCTCAAGAGCGTTTTGTACGATTTCACATATTAATTGCCCTTGTTCATTGTTAAACTTTTCAGAGCACACCAAACTCTGAGGTGCGGACAAATTTTTGTCAGTGGCAAGCTACTTATATTGATTATCTATCGCAACCTTTAAGAAGAGAGAGAAGAATATGAGTCCAACATTTTCCCCTCGCTCTACGTGCTAAGAGGAGGGCGGGCGGGGTATTTACTGTTCTCCGCAGACTAATCCGCACGAAAACCAAGAGAGAAAAGTTGTACTTTTATTCGTCTTTTTTTCTTAGGCCCACTGTGTAATTTGATCGGACATATGGTTTGGCAAAATTATAATATTTAGTAATACCAGCTGAAAACAATAGGACAGTTAGCGCCTAAATCATTAAATACAAATTTTGCATGCTCTTGCGATGCAGAAGAGAGATTGCACTTTCTTAAGGCTTACGCAAGAGCATGAAGAATGTATAAAATTTAATGATTTAAGCGCTAACAGTCCTATTTTTTTTTCAGTTCGCATTACCAAATATTATAATTTTGCCAAGCCACATGTCCGATCAAGTCTCACAGTGTGCGTAACTTTCTTGGTTTTAGTGTTGATTAGTCGGCGGAGAATAGTATATGCCCACTTAGCACGTAGAGCGAGGAAAAAATGTTGCATTCTTATTCTTTTCCTCTCACGTGGAGTGTTCGCACGACCAAGTTGCAAGCCTGCCTCTAGTAGTATATGCTTGAAGGTTGCGATAAAAAATCCAAGTAGCTTTCTACTGACAAAAATTTGTCCACGCCTCAAAGTTTGGTGTGCTCTGAAAAGTTTAACAATGGAAAAGGGCAATAAATACAATTAATATGTGAAATCGTACAAAACGCTCTTAAGCTACTCCAAACCTAATCTCATCTAGCGTACGTGTAAAAATTATTATATGTATATGCGCTGTTCTTAAAACCAAGAGCATATTTTCATTGAGTCGCTAAAATTCTAAGATCAAGTTTTACATCCTAGAGTGCGTTTAACTTGGCTTTCGACAAAGGCCTTACGACCAATCGGACCTTTACCATTGGTAATACCTAGTTATGACATGAAATTATTTAAATTATTTAATTATTGTGTTTTAAAGAGAATATATGAATGTTAAAGAGCAGTAAGTAATAAAATTCTTGTAAATAAATTGTTTTAATAATATTAATTAAATTAAAACATGAATTTTCTAGGAAAATAAAGCAAATACTTTGTCTACTCTAGATGAGGAATAAATTATATTAAAGAATCTGTTAAAAGCCAAAGTTCTGCAGTATTGGTTACTTAAGCTATCATCTATCATAATGCTTGTTTTTGAAGAAAATATATAACATTAATTTGGGGGAGTACCGAATCTTTTTTTATAATGTGTGTAAGGTAGGTAATAATTTTTTAAATATTTTTTATGCTTAATACATTTTAAACGCAAAATTCCGAACCAAACTCTTTCTTGTTATCTAGTTACCATGAAATGCTTAAAAATGTGCTATGTTGTCAAGTTTTTTCATTTTTCACTCTTTGTTAAATTTAACAATTGTTAAATCCTTTGCTAACTTTAACAAGACGATCATCACTCGGCCGTTAGTGTCTAAAGAGAAGACTCATAACACTCGTGACATATTCAAATCAACAAAACAAACTTAACCTTGTTCTAAGCCCACGAGTTTTTTTTCAAAAAGTTGAACTTTGTAAATTAATAAGGTCTTGCTTCATGTTTAGAGCAAATAAAAAGCTATCTGGTTATATCATGGGTAAACAGTTTATTACATTCTTAAAAGATTTGATTATATGATAATATATTTAATGCTAAAGATAACTTTTTCTATAAATCTACTTTGTTATATCTAAGCCACACCCCTCCCTTAACTTCATTAAGAATATGATAAGGAATAAACTTGATTGGTTGTTGTAATTTGGGGCTGACAGATAAATTAAAGTTCCTAATTATCTTTGCTGCGGCTAGTTTAACTTGCATGAGTCCAAAGCGTTGTCCTAAAATAATAAATATAAGAATAAATTATATTATATATATATATATATATAATATTATATATATATATATATATATATATATATATATATGATATAAATATATATAATAATAATAATATATATATATATATAATATATATATATATATATATATATATATATATATATATATATATATATATATATATATATATATATTTATACCAGGTGTTGCTCCGCCGAGCGGGATCATAGGAATCCCATGTTAATTTTGAAGTAGTCAAATATTGCTCCCCCAATTAATTTGAAAAAAATGCTATTAGGATTTATTAAAGAGCACAATAAGTTCCACCCAAAATGAAAATTTGAGCATTTTTCAACCAACCAGTAAAGAGTAAACTGCTTAAATACTTCTGCAACGTAGTATCTCATTATGCACCCTGTACTCTAGAAATCAATAATAAAAACACCATATCGATTTATCAGTGACAATTTAGATCATTAATTTATAATGTCATTGCCAAAACTGAACAATTTTATACGGGAATTTCAAAAAGAATCCTCGCATTTCATTTTAGTTTACAGAGCTAATTCCAACACATGCACTCACAGTTACGCAAGACAATAAAACAAATTTGTCTACATTTAGAAATCAATGTATGACGAAAATATCAGGATTTAATCAAATTCTCAAATATTCCTCCATTAACTGCCAGACAATAACTCAAAAGATTATAAAACTCATTTCTTACGTTGGCTAGTTGGTACATCGATATTCTGGCACATTCAGCGGAAATAGCATTCCTTGGGCTGGCCAAGATATTGCGTGGTTCGGGCCTATGATGTCGTTATTAAATGCGATGTTCAAGTATTCGCGCACAGCTCTGGTACTGTGTGCTGGGCAGCCATCCATTTGATACCAAATCTCTTGATTTTCACGAGCACGGTTGTTCAAAGCAGGCAAAATTTTTTCCTCTAAAAGTTCCAGAAAGTACTCCGCATTCAAATTTCGGTCAAGGAAAAATGGTCCAAGGATAATGGTGGCCGAAAATTCCGCCCAAACATTAATTTTTTGTGGATATTGAGTTCTTGTCTCGACAAATCGATTTTGGTTTTCGTTACTCCAAGTACCGGCAATTTTGAATGTTGGGTTCGTTGTTCAATGTAAAAGTGTAAGTAAAGCAAATATTTTGTAAAAACCTCTGTCAGTGTTTGTACTCTCCATCGTCTCAAAGCAAAATTCCTGTCGTCGTATTTCGCTCCGTCTCTTAATTCTTGGTGTCTTTCGTACTTGTAAGCATAGTATTTACATCTTTTTAAAATACAAGTATTGTGTTGTGGTCTAATCCAGTAATGCCCTCCAGTTGTCTCGTGCTAATGTTTCCTTCGGCCTCCTCTACACAAAGTATCACGTCTAAATCCCTCTCGTTTTGTACAATTTGTCTCTGATTTTTACGTCGATTTTCTTCACATTTGCAATTAGTAATTACTGTGCCTGTAGTTTCAAATTTTTTTATCATCCGTTCTATTGTCGATTTAGGCTGCAAACATGTCCGCTACTCTTCGATAACTATTTCCCTGATAAAACCATTTTATAATAGTGATTTTTTCTTGATTTGAGTAGTTCATTATTTAAAAAGAATGTGACATTGATCTGACAACTTGAGAGTAAGAGGTTAAATAATTTTTCTGGTATTTTATTATAAACTTCTAATAATACAGGGCGCGTAAGAAGATAGGAGATTCGTAACTTATTTTAGCATTTATCTCTTGGCTGGCGGACTGAGAAGAGCTGAAATTTGTACACTGGGTACAACTTTTCGTGCTCTTAAAAAATCCTAATAATATTTTCTTCTAAAATATTTAGGGGAGCCAATATTGGACCACTTCAAAATTTACATGGGATTCCCTATGTCCCGCTCGACGGAGCAACACCCGGTATATATATATATATATATATATATATATATATATATATATATATATATATATATATATATA
>JAHBCN010007690.1:0-42282 GCA_019359885.1 Listronotus oregonensis | reverse complement strand
AACCATACTAGGATTTGCTGAAGACTTTCAAAAAATACTCATAAATGTTAAGCACGAATTGGTGTTAGTAAGAAGCCCTTCTGACATAAATGCTATTATTAACACGGCTGATGCAGAAAATGTAGGAGTTACTATTGATAAGATTGTTTGGAGGCTACCACATATTACAGTATCTGATGTCGAACGGATAGAGCTTTTAAAACTTATTGAAAATGGAACCGAATTTGATATCGGTTTTAGAATCTGGGAACTCACAGAACATCCATCGGTTCTGGAAAACAACTTACCTGGAATATAAAGACTTCGGTGCAGGTGGAAAGACCCAGATGGATAATTTTAGGTTTTCAAACGGCCCGAAAGGATAAATCCAACAAAAATAGCAGCTTATTTGATCATTGTGATGTATCAAATGTAAAGCTTTATTTAAATTCAGAATTTTATCCGTATGATAATTTAAATTTGGAGATTTCAAGAGGACTAATAGCTACTCTTTATGAAATGTATTCCGAATTTCAAGAGAGCTACTACGAGAAAGAAAACGAACCACTTTTTACTCCCAAAAACTTTAGAAAGTATGCGCCTCTAATTGTAATTGATAGTTCAAGACAGAATGAAATATTAAATTCTGGTATTATTGATGTAAGACTAGAGATTGAAACAAAAGAAAACTTTCCCGCAAACACCAGTGCCTACTGTTTAATTATTCATGACAAACTTGTTAGATATTCACCATTAATAGGATCTGTAAGAAAGATTTCATAAATATATTTTTCCTTACATAGAGATAATTGTAATTTTAGGTTAAGTATAGTTAGTAAAATGTTGTATTGTAATTTTATGTAATGTTAGTAGCAAATTAAATGTAGCCCATTTTTGATTCACCCTGTATATGTGGTTTAAATAAATTACTTTAATATATACAATGTGTTTTATTATTTAATATTCAAAAATTGCAAGATAAATATAATAAGGCTCTGCGCTCCACGCTTAAGCCCCCAGGACTGGTGATTAGGCGTGGGGCCCCACATGTTAGGTTTGGCGCGTTTGACAGCTGACAGCCATCATTTTTTAACGCATGCACAGTGCTCTAAATAGTAGTAGCCTAAGATTCCTAATTATTTACGTCTCTTCTACTATACACAATTTAACCAATACTATTTAATATGTCCCGGTGGTCGCAAGGTTTAAGGCGTTGGGTTCAGAAGCAATAGGACGAGGCTCTAGGTGGTTCAAAACCTGCTAGGTTATTATTTATTTATTTATTTAATTATTTACGTCACTTCTACTATTCAACTATTTCACAACAATATCTAATATTCCCCCATAGCTCAGCGGTAGCGCACTGGACTTTGAAGCACACAAGCACCATTACCTACCCACAACCCATGGGGAATGAACGGCAGGGCAAGTGCCGCAACACTGGGCAGGGCAAGTGCCCCATCTGTAAATAGACCTACCCCCAATCAACCATCTACAACCCTAGGACGAGCCACAACATACACAAGACCAGACCACAACCAAGACCAATTTGACGAACAAGACTTCCCGCCGCTGGGAGGGGCCAGACCAAAGGACCGCCCACAACCGACGCGGAGGGAGGAGCCAATGAACAGTGTAAGTGAGCTTTACAATGTATTGAACACTTTTAACGAACAATTTAACATTTCGAAATAATAAGACTAATAAAAGATTTCACACAATATGTTAGCAATCAACCAGATAAAATAGGCAGATTCACAGCCATTTTAGACTTCATAACAGACAAAATAAATTCTTACGACATATAAACACTTAAAACTGCACTTAGAACCTAATCAAATAACTAAACAACACAACACTTCTTAAAAATCACAAACAGACATACAACAGACAAACAAACAAAAACGAATGAATGGAAGTTGAATCAGAGCGTAAAAGAACGAATGAATGTGCGAATGAAAGAGGAAAAACAAAAAACTAATTATTACATAACACTCCACTCGCGCTACCCGTACCTTCAGTATCAAGCTGGTTTTTTGCCCGGAATTTTTCCAGTAAAAACAAAACACAATTCTAAAACTAAATCAACAAATATGCATTAAATCAAATATTCCTATATAACAAAGTTCAATACATTGGAAAGTCTCACGGAACAATGTTAGCAGACCAATTAACAATTGTTTTACAGTTCATTGACGCCTCCACCTGCGTCCCTGTGCTCTGGCCAGGTCCGTCTCGTTCCAGCGGCTGGATGTCCTACCCGGGGAACGACTACTATATATATATATATTTATTATATAACTGTATTGTAAACAATGTATACTTAAACTATAATAATAAAGCTTGTTTAAAATGAAAATGAATGAATGGACTTTGAAGCAATAGGATGGCGGTTCGAATCCTGCTAGGTTATTTATTTAATTCTTGGATGATGTGTATCTAATTATTTACGGTTCAATGACCTCGATGACCAAAATGGCCCTGATGGTGTTCACTTAAGATGATGATAAAAAAACTACCCCTATCTACCACTCTACAAAAACTACCCTAATTTTGAGTAAGGGTTGAAGATGGCACTAAAATTATGTTTTAGGGGCTTAAATTTCTCCCATAAGAAATACATGGGAAAAACTACCCTTATGATTGTAGAACGAACATTGCTTATCTACTTTTATGCAGGACTTTTAAAAAATCTAGTTTTATTTGTTATTTTTGGTTAATACGCCCACAAAAAGCACAATCAAGGCCAAGGCAGTGAGCCTTGGCCTTGATTAAGGTCTTCTCGAGTATGATTCGTAGACCGGTAAAGTAACATTTTAAAGTTCCCGTAAAAAATAATAGAAAGTAGAAATGGTACATATTTACTTACAACCAAAATCTATGAATAAAAGGAGTGATATCCAAAATCTTAGCTCCATTTATAATTATATTCTCTCGTACCAAAAAAACGATAACAATTTTTTGTTAAATTCAATAATAAGCATCTGAACTTTGCATTTTGTAGGTACATACATATTACAATCTATTAATTTTAAACCTTTGTAAATGGTATTCATTTTCAAAATACAATAATGCATCTGCAAACTCTCAATTGTGAGCAGTGTATAAATAATTACCTAGGCACCACGACAGATGGCTCTGTCAGTTCTGCATGATGCGGCCGGTGATGTCCAAATCTTAAAAATGGAAAATCCAAGGTTTTTAAAATCATTATATCAAATTTCTTATTTCTTGTTCAACTGACAGCGCTCATTGGTCGTTAAGTTTTAAAACCGTACTTGTTTTTTGTAAGTTTTTTTAACTATAAATTCTTTTGGTTTTTGTTACATTTCTTTCACTCCGTAAAAGTCTTGTTAGTAACATGGTGGCAACGATCCACGTGCTAAAAACTAAGTTAAAGTCAATGTAGTTTAAAGAGGAATGTGAATGAAGTTTTGTTCTTCATTGGTATTAAACCTGTTTCATGTTTTCAACTCACATATGGTAAGAACTTTGCAAAAAGGAGAATTATTTTTGTTGGTTTCAATAACAAGAAATCAT
Organism: Listronotus oregonensis; assembly: GCA_019359885.1. NCBI lineage: Eukaryota > Metazoa > Arthropoda > Insecta > Coleoptera > Curculionidae > Listronotus > Listronotus oregonensis. The sequence continues at coordinate 38,763 of JAHBCN010007690.1, read as the reverse complement.
TTTCTTTATTTTTAGATTGTCCTGATGATGGGAAAAAGTTTTTCCGAAAGCTCGACTTTTTCAATATATATATATATATATATATATATATATATATATTATATATATATATATATATATATATATATATATATATATATATATATATATATATATATATATATATATATATATATATATATATATATATATATATATATAATATATACATATATATATATATATATATATATTATTATATATTATATATATATATATATATATATATATATATATATATATATATATATATATATATATATATATATATATATATATATAAATTATATATATAATATATATAATGATATATCAATAACAGTAAAAATAACATAAACGTATCGAATTAAACTATAATATATAAATACTAACAGGTGTTCATGTTAATACGATACAATTATATAAATATAATAGCTTTGTCTATATTTGACACATATAAATATGACTTTAGTTTATCATTACTTTATACACTAGTTGGTTTGATTTTCATATATATATATATATATATATATATATATATATATATAATATATATATATATATATATATATATATATATATATATATATATATATATATATATATATATATATATATATATATATATATATATATATATATATATATATATATATATATATATATATATATATATATATATATATATATATATATTATATATATATATATATATATATATATATATATATATATATATATATATATATATACTTTTATATTTGTTTATGGTATTTTTTTATAATAATATATATATATAATATAGATAGATATATATATATAATATATATTATATATATTATATAATATATATATATATTTTATATATATATATATATATATATATATATATATATATATATATATATATATATATATATATATATGCCAACTTTGCTGAATGTGATTTCAGTAGGGCATCACAGGTGAGATTTAATATCTTACCGATGAACAATGATATTGGTTCAATAAGTTGACGCTTTTTCTCTCTGTTGTTCACTGTGAACTCGCTACAGCCCTACTGACTAGACCCGTAAGGCGGGCGAAACGCGTCTAGGGAGAGAGTCACAGTGGACAACATGAGAACAGGATGTCTTCTTTAACTGTCTTAAAACGGAGTAATACTTCTGCATACACCGAGACAGTAGGGAATTTTTAGTTTTAATAACATATTTACTACCCATTCCGGTAATCCGCCGGAGACGTCAAATATTTCGAAGGGGCAAAAGAAGTATTCGAATGCGATTTACAGCACGCATTAACGCAGAGGGAAGCCATTTATAGCATCTAATCTAAAGTTAAAATCGAATAAATTATTCCTGAACAATTAGTACAAATAAAATAATATAATTATAAATTAAACATGAAACAGCTAAGTGTACTTTTAGTTTTATTTCGAAAACGGTAAGTCAGAACGAAAAAGTCTAAGAGGTTTTCAGCATAATTAAACTGGCTTTAAGAGAACAATACTAATTTTTGGAAAAACCGGTGACGTACAGTTTTTCTCGCTAAAAATAAGTACTTACCAGCACGAACGCCACTGATCTAAGTGCCTTAAAAAAACAATTTTTTACATGTAAATGTGACCTATATTTATACATTTGCGTGTACTAAAACTCATCTTAATATCTCCACGAGTTTTCGAGAAATGTGAAATAAACTATAAAAGACAAAAAACTTTAATCACCCTGTATCCTAAAAAGGAAGCATTTTCGGACCCATGTTTATATGAACTTTTTTTCATATTTTTGGATGTATAATCTGACCCTAAATTTTCCTCACAACATTCTGTAACACCCTGTATATATAATAATAATACCCTTTTTTATTGACTTCTAATTTTAAATAACTTATAACGATCTAGATATAAATAAATAAATAAAACTTTTAAAACTCATTGTTTTGTAGAAAAATTTTTAAAAAGTTTTTTGACTTCATAAGAGCCATCATGAGCAAAGCTAAAGATTAATAAAAGATCTAAAATACCTAGAAATTTTAATACGATAAAGTACCTCTTTAAACTGACATTATATTAAAGAAAAAATTATCAGCCAAAAAATGTGCCAATAAGAGCATGTATAAAATGTATAACTTTATGAAAATCATTTTGATTATTAATTGGAATGCCTCAAATTATATAAAAGATCCACTAATATTTCAATAAATAACTTTTAAAATTGTTTTAGAACCCCCCACGAGCGTCCAAGTGAGTGACAGCATGGGACTTGTAAAAAAAGACATGACAGAAGCATATGCCGAGGGTGCGAGTATAATGCTTACATGCACAGCGACAGGCGGAAAACCCCTAGCAAAAGTAAGTTTGACCTCAGATTTATACAAAGCTTTACACACAAAAAAAATATGATTTTTTAGTTAACGCACCGTTTGGCTAGTACTAATGGGAATGGGCATTTTTAAATTTTATAGCTTAGTATTTGCTCTTCAGAACATAACGAATTTATTTTGAAAACCTAAAACAAATATAAAATAAAACCTTAAAATAAAGCCAGATTTTTGGTTAAAATATCATCTTTAAAGGGGGCGAAGCCTAATTTCATACTGGCATTTGAACCTTTCAGTACATCAAAACTGCAATAACTTTTGGTTCTTAAAATTTAAAGAAAATACTTATTTTGAAAAACTAAATCTTATGTTTCAATTCTTTTTGTACAGCTTGGGGCTTAAGCTGAGCAATAAATTCAATATAAACTGATTGCAAAATATTAATTAATACGCTACGAATAAAAACATTCGTCAAAAAATTAAAAAATAACTTTTTTCCAAAGATTAGTTTATCCGTAGCCGCTGCCATAACCAACTGTTCCATAAGTGTAGGACAGTCCCGAAAAAATAGCTTGGGATAGAACTTGGAAAACATAAAACTTAGTCATTTGCCAAAGATACCTCTAAATTTAAACGGGCAAAGGGACGTGCTTAGAACTAAATTAAAAACTGTGGACTGATGGCACCAGCCTGCAAGAAGACTAACCTAATTGTGTCAAAGTTAATTTTTTAAAAAGTAAAAAAATATTAAATTAGCAGAGTAGATAAGCTACCTGACTCCTGCGGCAAAATCCATCATTTTCCCATGTATTTCTTATGGGAGAATTTTCAGGTCCGATTTGCATTTACTTCCGGTCTAGCACCACGTGCCAAGCGGCCACCCAGCTAAGCAATGGCCATGCCCGATGTTGCTTGACTTTAGATCAGGGGTCTCCAAACTTTCCAGCCTTAGGGCCATACTGATTACTTCAGTAAGTTCCGAGGGCCAAAACCATATTATCATTGTTGCCGGTGGTAAAAAGTGAAATAGTCCGCAAAACGGCAACACTGCATATTATTCATTTTCCTGTCATTATCTGTAATTTCTAGATTAGTCGTAGAGTACGAGCCATGAGGAGTAACGTGACACAACATCTGGTGGACACAAGCGGAAATAGGTAGTACCTTCTATCGCTAACAGATGGCGCTAATAGCACGTACAAAATAATCTCGTTGGTTCGAGAAAGTTCTGGTGTCTTCCACTCACTTCTAGATGGCAGTAATTTGGGAATATATAAGAAGGCTAGTGGCGCAACCACAAGTCAGTTCCTATGACACTGTTGTTAAATAAAATATTGCATACCTCCTTAAAACGTGTTTGTGCGTGTTTAAGTTTAAGACATCTTTATAACAGTATTTTGATTTGAATTGTTGCTTTTGTGTGTGAATTAGTAGTATGGAAAGAAGCGAAAAATTGATAGTGAATGCAGAAAATTCAAAGATCAGTGGAACATTCAGTATTTCGTAATTGAGTCCAGTAACAAGGCGCTATGTTTGATTTGCAATGAAAGCATAGCCGTTCTCAAAGAATATAACATTAAACGTCATTATGAAACAAAACATTTTCAAAATTACTCAAAATATACAGGAAGTTTGCGGACAAAAAAATTCGAAGCTATGCAGCGCGGATTGAAATCGCAGCAATCTTCATTTACAAAACTCAAAACTGAACAAGAGGCTGCAACTCGTGCCAGCCTGTGTGGCTCTTGAAATTGCAAAACGTGGAAAACCATTCACCGATGGAGAAATGATCAAAGAATGCATAATTACAGTAGCCGAAGAAATGTGCCCTGAAAAGGTAAATTTATTTAAAACTGTCAGTATGTCAGCAAACACTGTGGCTCGAAGGGTAGAAAACATGCTGAATATATCCTCTAACTGTTCGACAAAAATGGACATTTTGAGTGGTTTTCTTGGCCTTGGGTGAGTCAACGGATGTGTCAGATACTGCTCAGGTGTTGATTTATATTCGAGGAGTAGACAAAAGCTATGAAGTGCACGAAGAACTTCTTGATATGTATAGTATTCATGGCACAACTACTGGTACAGATATTTTTAAAGGAGTTGAAATGGCCATTAATCAAAAGAACCTTCGATGGAAAAACTTGAAATGTATTACAACTGATGGAGGCAAAAACATGAGTGAGAAAGATAAAGGAGTGGTCGCTCTTGTGTCAAAGGCTGTAGAAAATGACGGTGGTTCAAAACCATTAGTTTTACATTGTATCATTCATCAACAGTCTTTGTGCGGAAAATGTTTGGATATGTCTAACGTTCTGAAACCAGTCATATCAACTGTTAATTTTATCAGATCTTTTGGGCTGAATCACCGACAATTCCGACAATTTATTGAAGAGATTGGAGAAACTGACTTACCTTATCATACTGCCGTACGCTGGCTTAGTTGTGGGAAAGTCCTTCAGCGCTTTTTTGAACTTCGAGCAGTGATCGAATTTTTTTTTGAATGAAAAGCATCATCCTCTTACTGAATTACAAAACAACGCATGGCTGTGGAAGTTAACATTCTATGTTGATTTGACAAAACATGTGAACGAACTGAATTTGGGATTGCAAGGAGAAAACCAGCATCTTCCTGATTTAAATACTAATATCAAATCATTCCGGAAGAAATTGAGACTGTTTCAATCACAACTACGAAGTAAATGTTTTTCACATTTTAAAACATGTGTACTTGAAAACCCAGAGCTCTACCACTGATCCACCGGGGATATTAAATATTAAGTTGAAATAAATGTTTAGTGGAAGAGAATTTGGAATTAATTAAATTAAAAAAGTCGTCACCTAGCAGGATTTGAACCGTCGTCCTAGTGCTTCAAAGTCTAGAGCTCTACCACTGAGCTATAGGGGAATATTAAATATTAAGGTGAAATGAATGTATATGATCCTGAGTATTACGCCAGCACACGTGAGTATCATAGTAAAGGAAAAATAGTAGTATAGTTTGTCCAAGCTAACATTTTTAGGTTGGCAATGCGAATATCCCTGCATATTAGTAAATTTTGTTTTTCAGATTTAAGTTGGCTGATATAAGAATTGTAGTCAGGACCGTACTGAGGGAAGAGAGTTTTAAAATTTTAATATCTTAAAAAAAAATGTTGTTAGATTACAATAACTAAATTCATCAGTATTTTTTTCTTGCTGTTCATATATTTGCATAAATTGTGAAAGCTTTATGTTTGGCCATAATATTTTATTAAAAATTATCATTTTCGCCTATCTAGTGCAGATTAATAGTTATTTATTAAGTGTTTGTTATTTAGAAATAGTTTACACTATTGTACACTTTTGTACACACTTAGTCCATAAATACACCTTCAATTAGAGCGCTTAGGTAAGTAAAAAAAATGTAAAATAGTGTACACTATTTCTGAATATCAAACAGACCCGTTATGTTTTGTTATATTTGCAGGCAAACTCTTTACAGTTGAATTGAAATATCCTGATAAAATATCTCACTATAAGGGATGGTTCGATATCCCTTATTATACAAATTTACAATTTTGTAAAGATGCCTAAAGTCGATTTATTTCGTCTGATATAACTTCATTAGCTGCTTCCTATATTAAATTATAAAATAAATAAAACAAAACAGTAATAATCATTTATTTATTCAGAGTATCATTAACACAATAAGATGCTTATATTTTATAAAATAAATTTATCAAAAACGTTGGAAGGTCGTGTTTAAAAGGCTTTAGAAGTGGCAGTGGCCACCAGGCGTTTTTATAAAAAAAGCAAACGTATGTAATGACGAAAGAAAAATGTATGCAATCTGCACGCAGCAGATACTAGTCTGGACACTTTTAAGATAAGAGAGCAGACAAAGTGGTAGGTTTGGCGTTTTAGCAGCTGGACTGTAAATGGTTGCTTGTGAATTCAAGCATTTTGGCAACTACTGTGGTCATTGATATTATGTGTTTAAATGAAATAGTCATTTAATATTTAGCTTTTTATTAAAAGCAGTAAGGTAGTTTAATAAAGAAAAGCTAATAAGTAAAAAGAAGATAACTTGTAAATGATTTTTATTACCATTTACCTTATTAATATACTAATAATGTGGGTCCCATAAAAGAGGGAATGTCTTATTATTTTTAAATATATACCATTTCAATAGCATTGAATTTACAATGATATGGATGCAAGCGCAGCACTTGATGACCACCCTCCTGAATAAGAGCTTCGACAACATAAGATTTAGAAGACTTTGGTAGGCGCTGAATCAAGCACCACAAAATCTATTTTGTCGCCGATTTTGCAAAAGGAATATTTCGTTTTTTTAACCATTTAACCATATTTTCTTTCTTCCCGCCACTATATGACCAGTTTTCTAACAACCTACTATGGTAGCTGGCATTACCTAAAATTACTAATGAAGGCCTTTTCAAATTAGGTAGTAGATCATCTCTAACCCACTTCTCAAAATTTTTAGCTTTCATCTCGCCATGGTAATCTCCTGTTTTTGTTTTCGATTTAGAACTTCTAGTGGCACCATCAACAAATCCTTTTTCTGAACCAGCATGGAGAATAATGTATCTAAGGAAAATATAAGTATTTCATTAGTTTTTTAATTAAATATACTTTAATGTTTCATAAGAATGCAGCAAGTGTGTTCTGTAGTTTAATGTTGTCTAAGAGCTACAGGTTTAATCATATGTCCTATGTATGAAAGAGACCCTAACTGAGGTATCTACCGAATCTGTCATATATGTGTATTTTTCTCAGGATACCCCTTATTATTAAAGTCTAAGTGTTCACATACTACGAGTGTCTAGAGTGAAGTCGGATGTAAATTACTGATAAGATTTCGTAGTCTCGAAACTCTAGAGATGAAGGTGCGGAAAAAGTGGGAAATGTGAAGTGGACAATAAAGGATGCATCTAAGTAGACTTTTAATTTGCTCTAATTGGGATATACAAAAGAAGGAATTATGACAGCTAATGCTTCGAAGCAGAAGTTGTAAAAATATTCCTAAAAGAGAAACAGTCTTCTACAGCTTGTCGGTGTGCAAGAGGAAGCTTTTTTGTAAAACTGTGATAATTTATAAGGCAAAACAAAATTTTATTAGAGGATTGTTAAAGTGCTTTACCTTGTGATTTAAAAAAATGGGCCCTTCAATTTTTCCTTAAGTGTAGGAAAGTACATTTTTTTTTCTAGCGTATAATTAGTCATTAGAATGTTTTACCTTTCCACTAAAATATACATCGTCATCCTGCGAAGACCTGCGGAAAGAGCTGTTCGAGAAGATCCAGGTTTCATCGAGAAACACCCAAAGATTTTTATTTTTTCCTAAATCTTCATTTTCCATAAAGCCTTTTGAAAATTTCCTTCTCATGCGTTGCACATTTGGTTTTTCCATTAAGCTCAAGTTACTTATAAATTTCATATTTTGCTTCTTACATTGTCAGCAACTGCCACTATGCGATCCTAAAAAATACATTCATAAATATATTTAAATCTTAAAATATTTGGCACATATGAGGATGTATTTTTAGATTATGATACTCTTAAAACGAGTTATTTTACCTTTTGCAAGATCACTATTCTGATCATTTTTCAAAAAATATTTATTAGGTTATATTTCCTTACCTCCGACTCATCACAGCTCTGAAGTGGGTTTCGAAGCTTTTCCAAACTGGAAATACAGTAATCATTGTGATTTATACACTAAAAAATATCTATTCTAGTGGTTTTTTCTTAAACCAATAAAAATAAAAACTTAGTCCAATATAAAATAAATTATGAAATATAAAAAATATCAAATAGTCCACACAAAAAAAAATAAAAACACTGCAGAGTAATCTCTAATCTCACTAATTACTTTAAAACACGAAATAACACACCCAAACACAAAAAAATTTAATACAAAAATTGAGACGCCGTTAATCCATTACTGGGTGATTTACGCCAATCAGCTGATTTTGACGTTGAGTCTAGTAATTTTTGTTTTTGAACATGTAAGCCAACACAAAAATGTTAGCTTGGACAAACTATAATAAGGTCGTTTAACTGTCATTAATAATATTGGTAAACAATGTATGGTTAATTAACGCCTGAGGAACTAATAAAAAAATAAAAAAAAGTCCGCACCCAGCAGGATTCGAACTCGTGATAGTAGTGAGAATATGAGAGTTTTGCATCCTCCGTCTTCCGGAGGAGCTTATCACCTTAATATCTCTGACGTAATTAAAAATTTAGGAATCTTGTGTGACGCGTTATTTAGGGCGTGGCCAATACTATCTGTCAAATGTCAAATGTCACCTGTCAAATGACATCTGTCACCTGTCATATGTCAAAAACCACGTGACTTGGAAAATGGCCGTTATGCGTAGGATACTTGTGCTAAGACCTAATATTGATTTGCGCAAACGCGAAATTTTTAGGTTATGTCGTTCAGGCGCTATCGACTAAAATCGTTTTTTAACCCTGATGATGAGTCTAAGGCGCGCGGTTAAAATTTTTTAAAATTAGTGTAACGTCGTACCTATCGAATAGCGAAAACCGCATGGCGCCATCTTCAACTATAAAGGCGCTACAGCTGTTTAAAAATCGTCGAAATTCATCAATTAGCGATTAGGACGGTAACCCTATAGTAAATTGATCATTGTGGGCTTCGTGCTTTAACATCAGGCTTACACGTGGGTCTAATATGGTTATTTTAGCGTCCTACACAGGTACTAAAATAATGGCGCCTGTCAGCTGTCAAATAGCACCCGTCAACCGTCATATCTCGCAAACCACGTAACTTAGGAAATTAAGCTTACGTGTTCCTAATAGATTCCTAGGCAAGTGCTAAAAAAAATGGCGCCTGTCACCTGTCAAATATCATCTGTCACCTGTCATATTTCGCAAACCACGTGACTTAGAAAAGTTAGCTTACGAGGATGAGACATAACTAAGGGTCCTACGCATGCGTTAAAATAATGGCGGCTGTCAAATGTCAGCCCTGTCACTTGTCAAACGTCAAACCTAACATGTAGGGCCCCCCCGCTTAAGCACCAGACCTGGATCTTAAGAGCAGAACATTATAAACAGACGCTGCGAACGTCATTGGTGTTTTGCTGGTTACATAATTTATTTAGGAATCTTAGTCTAACTATATGTTAAGATATTACGCAAGTGTCACCTGTTAAATTCATGTATTAATCAACGCTCCGTTGTAAAAAAAAAATTTAACCGGAACTGTCGAGTGTATAAATCTAATATTCATTAATTTTCACTCACTTTTTTTAATTATAATTCTTTTACACTTTACAACTATCACTAATTTTACGTGCTAACTATGCTAAAACCTTTTCGGGAGACCACTGGAGAATAAGTATATGGTATTAACTATACTTACACCTTTTTGAAAGACCACTTAAGTATTTAATGTTTTAATGGTTTTTGGGCGGTTAGGCCGGCGTCAATTGTCTGGTTAACTTGACATTTCGCCAACACGAACGGTTGGTATCTTCAGAAGTTGCTTCCTTGTTGACAGTATGCGAACTACTGGGCTTTGCGCGGTCGTAGGTCGTATTTATACGTTGGGGAGGCAGTGGGCGGGGCTTCGGTTACTTTCGGTTCCAATCGGTTCCGGTCGGTTTTGTTCGTAAAGGGTGCAAGTTAACCAGACAATCGACGCCGGCCTAACAGCCCAGAAACCATTAAAACATTAGACAATGGCCGCGAAAGCCTTTCGCAGTTTATTTGTTTAATATCGCTTGTAAAGGTCAAAGTGTCGCCTTTTAAGTAAAATATGTCCGAAAATTCCAAACATAAATTTGTAACCATTTTTTGTACTTCTTCATTATGATGCTCGAGTCTAAATTTTCTTTCCCTATCGCTCGGAAAAATCGAAGTGTATTTTTTGTTAAAGATTTGAACTGATGTGTCAATCTTTATAAAACGTTTAAATTGTAAGTCCGAAAAATTTATTTTTTTAGAATAAGAATTTATGTTTAAAACGGATGTAAAAAAATGTCATTGCTATTTATTTTAACTAAAGCATTAGGTAATCTTACTTTTTTTTGTTTGTACCAATAATACTGCTTCGGTATTTTTTAATAAATAAGTTTTTGAATTAAACATTTTTTCTGTCCAGGGTTTAACAGAAATTAAATTTTGATCTTTTAAATTCACGACATTTTTGGTATTTTCATTCGAAAGTGAAGACGAAGCTTTGTTTAAAGTGATTGATATTAAATTTGCTACTGGCCTTTTGTTATAACCTATTGTTTTTCATGTATTTATAATGTTCTTAGAAATCAGATCTCAGAAATCCATCAAATTATATGTCAATATGGCATAAATAAACTTTATGAAAATCATTATGTGTAAACAAAATACATATGAACAAGAAAAAGAAAACTAATGTCGGTGTCTGAGGCTTAATTTTCGTCAATAAGATAATAGTAAAAACCGCATATCAATATCTGTTACCGTTTTTGAGTTACAGGGTGTTTTTTAAAAATGTGCAATTTTAAAAAACTGCTGTACGTTTTTTGCTATGAGTTTCTGTAAACCATTTTTAAAGCAACTTTTTACGTAGAATTTTATGGTTTAGGCATAATTTTTTTGAAATTTTTAGTTTATTAGTTATTAACAGAAACGTCAATTTTTTTATATAGCACACTTAATATTTTGCTCAAGGAGTTATCTTCAAAATGGAGAGTTTCTAAAAGTCCCCCCTTTTAAACAAGGACTTGGACAGTGCGGCTATGATAAAGAAAATAAATGCTTACTGTGATTGTCAAATTGTTGTTTGGCTGTAAAGACGCCGAGATTTACAATAATATTTTAAATAAATATAAAATAAAATATAAAAACTATAAAAAATGGTATGGGATGAAACTTTGTTTTAAACAAGCCGGAAAGAATGCAGAAGCAGCAAGCAATTTATACCACAACCAATATTCAAAAAGAAGACAACCTTTTAAAGATATTTTTGGAAGATTGTATCACTACCCAATTAATACTGGCCAGTTTAAGAAAAAAAGGTCAAAACAGTATACAACAAATAGGCATAAGGAGTTAGAAAATATAGTAGTTTTAGGAACCGTTCAAAATAATCCTAAAACGTCAACACGAAATTTAAAATACATTAACAGGACTGGCAACAACTAATGTTGGACAAACTTAAAAAAATCACAAATATGGACCTGGAGATTTTGAATGGCGAATAGATTTTTGTCGGTAGTTCCTGAAAAAATGTAAACGTGTGCGCGGCTTCCCATTGAATCGTATTTGGACTGACGAAGCTCATATAAGCAGTGCCGGTATTTTTAATCGCTATAATTTGTATACTTGGGCGCAACAAAACCCTTTATTTAGTAGTGGAGCTAAGAAATTAAGGAAGATTGAGATTTAGTGTCTTGGCAGGTATTTTTAGAGTCAGGATAATTGCTACAGGAGGTGTTCGAAATGTCGCCTGGTCTCTCTTATGCACAGACCGCACCGTTTCCCAACATTTCTCTTAGAATTTATCAACTCAAGAGGGGTGACAAATGCAAACCTTGCACACCCGCGATTTCTAACTCATGTCTAGAATGTATAATTTAAAAATAAGTTTGTTCAGTCTTTCCCAAAGATAAAAATCCATGGGGGTTAAGTCCGGTGTCCTAGCTGTCCAACGGATGAGACCTTCGTTATCTAACCAAATATTTTCAAAGTTGGCTGCTAAATATTTACTAATAATTTTAGAATTGTGAGGCGGTGCCAGGTGTTGCTGGAAAAATATGTTTTCTAGTTTTATTAAGGGCAGATCATCAATAAGGGGTTGTATTTGTTGTGCCATCATAATTTAATGGGCCATTAATCATACCTTTAAAAATACCTGCCAAGACACTAAACCCAAATCTTCCTTGACTTCTTGGCTCCACTACTAAAATCTATGCGGCATCCAAAATCTTCAGTTCTAAGGTGACGCACTTTTCTGGTCCTGTTTGGTTTATAATTGTGTTTTTTAAAAGTTGGTCTTACATTAGTTGTTGCCAGTCCTGTCAATGTTTTTAAATTTCATTTTGACGTTTTAGGATTATTTTGAACTGTTCTTAAAACTACTATATTTTCTAACTCCCTATCCCTATTTGTTGTATACTGTTTTCCAAAAATGTCTTTAAAAGGTTGTTTTCTTTTTGGATAGTGGTTGTGGTATAAATTGCATGCAACTTCTGCAATCTTCCCGGCTTGTATAAAACAAACTGTTATATCCCAGTTTTCATAATTTTTAAATTTAAATTTATATTTATTTAAAAGATTAACCTAAATATCGGCATTTTTACAGCCAAAACCAGCCTGTATCATGGCCGCACTGTCCAAAGAAGCCAAACTTATAAAAACTGTCTATTTCGAAGAGAACTCAAGCAAAATGTCAAGTGTTCTATATTTTTGGAAAGGTAATTTTAAGTTATTTTAAATTATTCGAAAATATTCAGGATGTCCTATATTAAAAATCGATTTTTATGTTAATAACGAATAAACTATATATTTAAAAAATATACCATCACCAGGACATTCTACGTAAAAAGTTGCTTTGGAAATGTTTTTACAGAAACTCAAAATTTTTCATAGCAAAAAAGTTACTACGTTTTTGTAAAAATCCACATTTTGAAAAACACTCTGTACCTCGGAAACGGTAACAGATATCGATCGTGCGGTTTTTACTATGTTATTGACGAAAATTAAGCTTCAGACATCGAAATTAGTTTTCGTCTACGTCCTTTAAAAAGAGGGATTTCATTTTAAAAGTGTTCAATTGGGCCCACCCTGTACATTCATTGTTTCAATCTGTGTTGTTTATTCTGATATATCTGTATCCGAGGCTTCTATTTGAAAATTTTAGCTAGACTGAGAAAAAGTGTTCTCGAAATAATTTAAAGAAATTTCTTTACAATAATAATTTTGAAATATTGATTTTTTTAAGGTACAAAATTGTATTATAATCACAATCATTTGAGTCCAGATTTAAAAAATGTGTTTGTCCTATTAAAATTTGGATTTTGTTTACTAACGGTTCACCTATTTTAAGAGAAAAATAAAATTTTATTTTGTTTTGATTAAAATCTATTTAAATTGACATAATTATTTTGCATATTATATTGCAAATTTCTTTTTCCACAAACACTTTAACACTGCAAATTAGAATAACCTTGCCTATAGGATCTATTTATAAACTAAAGATAAATTAATGGTATCAATGAATACAAAGTGATTGAGGTGGCTAATGATAAAAAAGTAAATAAGAAAATTAACATTTCGGTAGTTTTGTCCTCTCAGCTTAGGTCTTACCAAATAATTAGAGTAATTGTTCAAAATGGCTACCGTTCTCCCTAACACAGAACTGGCATATTTTGGTTATACGGCGTAGTGCATTTAATAATATTACTGCCTCCCACTGAAATTTTGAATTGAACGCGTAATGGCTTCACGTAGTCTTCCCGGGTATGATGGTTATTTTTATAGTCTAGATTTTCTTAATAACCCCACAAAAAAAGTCTAGAACATTTTTGATTAAACATATTTTCTAGAAATTAATGTACTATTACTCCATTATGAGCAGGCGCGCCATCCTGCTGAAAGTAAATATTATTTAATTGTGCCAACGGAACGTTATCATTTTAAGTAGCGGTCAGCTAAAAGGCTTCCTTCATAAATCCCATAAGAGAGTTTTGGACATAAAATAAAACATGCCACGCTGAACCCAAATCTTCCCTGCTGCTCACGCTCAAAAATATTGTGGGGATTTTGTTGTTGACAGTTTCTTGAATTATGCCTATTAAAAATGCCAGCACTGGAAAAATAGGCCTCATCAGACCATATTACTGATCTGGCAAAATTATTATTGATTCTAGTTTGCTCCAAATACCAGTTACAAAATTCTTAACAACGTTCAGCGTCTCCAGGGCGTAAATGTTGAACAATGTGTGTTTTATACGGTTTATATCTATATTTTTTTTTAAATGTTTTGAGCCTTGGCGTAGTAAATCCTCCATAATTAATTAAATTATTTTTTGTAATAGCAAACCTATCAAGAAAAGGTTGCTGTCTCTCCGGATATCTATAATAAACGTAAAGAAGTAATTAATTAGTCACTAATACATATTAACATTTAAAGCCGTATACCTGTCAAAATACAGTTCTGCTGCCAGATGTGGATTTTCATTTGACTGTATGTAGCAAACTAGCATATTATACTTTTTAAAGTTCTGATAAGATTTCCTTTCAGCCATTTTTTAAATAAAATTTTTAACTACCAAACTAAGCACTCAAAAGAAAAAAAAATACATTAAAATTTAATGACATAGGCTCTTGTCATTGCCTTGAAACGTTCTCTTGTTTTCAGAGATCTATGCATAGCCTACTATAGAAAACATGCCAAATTCACGAAAATAGTTGTTATTTCAGTTAGTTTCAAAAATAAATGCATACTATTATATATTTTTGAAAAGCTAAAGATAAGACAAATTAAATGACATCCAAATACAGGGTGTTTCATTTAAAAAAACACAACTCTAGTTAATATCTTCTAAAATAAACTTTCTAGAAAAAAATGAGTACGCCCCTGGACTCTACGTAAAAAAACTCTATTAAGAGCAGTTCTTACCTTTTTGATAAGTTAACACACAACGGAGATACAAGATATGCCTAAAAATGCAGGAATTTCAATTTCACCCTGTAGTTCAAAAACTTAAACAGCCATGACAAATTTAATACTGGAATCTCTCCTTTGGTGAAAAAGTAGCACAGTGTCGCGAAAACCCCATCCTTCTATCTTTGTTAATAACGAAAATATCCCACAAAAGTGTCAAAAATTCATAATCCATACGTTGCTGAACAAGAGGTTGAAGTTTGTCGTGCCAGGAGCTTTACTAGCTATTATTTATCCAAACGACGCTGCTCGGGAAAAAGTTGAGAGATTTTATTTTTTTCTTTCCGTGGTTAGTTGTGGTTAGTCATGCCCTGAGGCTCTGTGGATCTTAAAGGTTGCTTACTTGAATGCGGGTTTCCTTATCCCTTAAATTTCTTAATTTTTGAGCATCCTTTTTCCTTGAATGAAGTTGTCCATTAAGAGCAGGAGTCTCCGGTTAATGTGGCATCATAAAACGGACCGTTAGCAACCTAGAACTCTGCGTTATCGTGGGACTGTGTTTTATCGGCTTTCTTAAAATTTTAGAAAGCGGAGTAGTTGTTTTTTTAAAGAACTGGAGTTTACCGTATTACGTCAAAAACATCCGCACGACTGCGCCAGTGTCATAAAAAAATACAATTTTTAATAATTAATTTTAGATAAGCAACTTAGTTTTAAGTATAAAGGTTTAACAAGCAACTGAGTTGCCTGGTCTTGTGAATAAACGTATTTGACTAGTTTTCAGAAATTTACGAAATTCGTTTCCAAATTTATTTTTATGTGTTATCAACATTATATCATAAACTTAGTATTTTTTTTACGATAACTTTACCAAAGGGACTACTTAAACCATACCTAATTTGGATGTTCTTATCTTACCGTTAAAGATGGGGGTTAACCAAATACCTTAATTATCATTCCCTTATCGTATCCCAAACCCAATATTACAATGTTATTATATCATCAATTTCTTTTGTTTTATGATCATAATTCATAATTATATAAATATCTTAAAAAATACTTTATTTTACACTAAGTATTCTTTTAATTACGTACAAAAAAAGGAATCATTAACAATGCACCAATGCAAGAAAATATGTATACACTATATTTTGGTAAATAACTTTAAATAGCAAAAAAGAATTGTAAAAAAACATTGTTAGCAAAAAGACACTTTCTGATGCTTTTAAAAAGTAAAAGAAATATAATGAGACTTAAATACTGCATTTTCCGATGTTTAACGGTTTATGGGTAAATAACTTCATCCATTACAAGTACTTAAAATAATCTCCAATTACTGTTGAATACCTCTTTAAATTCTGTTTATACGAATGTGTCACTTTTTTACGTTATAGTTAAAAATAAAACAAATTTTAATGATTGACTATTTCGAAATTTCATTTTTCAGATGATGTTAAATATGTATATATTATAATCAATTCTCGAAGATCCCGGCGTTCCTAGGTTTGACTAGTCAATCCTCAGGTCTGACTTGAAGTCTTAGTCAAAGCCCAAACAAATGAAGTTTTTCGGACTCTGACTAAAGAATTTTCGTCAAACCTAGGCAAACGTCAAAACTCAATTTAATGAAATCGGGGTTTGACCATGACCAGTCAAACTTCAATTAGGTATTAGAATGTCTCAGTTTTTTAACTTAGTTGTAAAAAAAAGCGTTTTTTTTTATTTCAATATTTATTGCTGTAATATTGTCATAATTAAAATTTAAAAAAATATTCTTTATTCAGAATTGCACAATACGTCAGATGTCTTACATTTACAACTAACCACAACTAACTACAACTAACCAGAACTAACCAAAACTAACCACAACTAACCGCAAGGATAAACTTATTTAAACGTGTTACAAATACAGTCGACGTTTGACCGAGTCTGCCAGTTGCTTCTAGAATCGACTAGGCAAAGACCGAAACAGATTATTTTACTTTCGACGTTTGACTAAAAAGTAAGGAACTTCTAGGTTTGACAAAAAATACTTTAGTCAAAGGCCGAAATTGGCATTTATTTCGGGGTTAGCCCGAAGGCTTTGGTCAAACCTAGGATAAACCAGTCATTCCGCGAAGAGTCTGCATATCGACCTTTGACTATGACATACATATATATTAAATTTATTTTTTTATTTGGCTGATTTACGTTGTATATGTATATATAGTATAAGTATTAATATATTAATAATAATATTTAATATATTTTTTTTATTTTTAGGTCTCGTGGTGGAAAAATCAAACACTAATAACGGATGAAACACAATACTTTCCAGAACGTGCCAAATCTCAAAGTATTCTTAGGATAGAAAAACTTACAAGGTATATTGTGTTTAGAAATTACCATTCTATATTTCGAATGACGTAGTTTTGTAGATGTATGTAAATAGTAATACCTTTATTTTACAACATGAATTTGGTATTAAGTTGCATTTGCAACTTAGGTAACAAAAACATATTTTATTTCAAATGTGAAATATACATTTGATTTATAATACAGGGTGTCTAAATTAAAAATTAAAAAAAAAACGATAAACAATAGATGTAATGGTCATTAACTTGTTTTGTTAACCATTTAATGCTTGCTTTGTGGGTTTAGATTCGAATTAAAATAAAACTTTAAAACTTTTCCTCATATTTCTATGCAGAAACCAATTGTTTAAAAGGAGAAAACAGATTTTACAAAAAATAAAAAATGTATAATGAACAACTATAATAATTTTAGGTCACTGAGGTTTTATAGTAAAATTTTAATAAAATGTCATTATAGAGATTTTTTTTAAACGCCGAGCAGAGTATTAGTGTAGACTTAAAACATTTTTAAAAGTTTGTTTCCAACTCATGGTGGAATGCTGGTATGCCTACGCTTACATCTCTTACGACTTAAGAGTTCCTACAGGTGCGTATGGCTTATGCAAGCTATTTTTATCTTAGCTGAGTAATGTTTACGAGCCTTAGACACACATTTAACTATTAATACGGGTAAATCTGTTAAAAAACACTTTAAACCTAGAAATGATTTTGGAAGTGCATAAATCGAAATGAAATCTTTTGCATCTTCTTTAGAAACACATCAACTACAAAGTGTCGGAAAGGGATATTGGATACTACGAAAAGGGGTGTTTTTTACCCCATTTTTTTACACCCTACACCCCTCAAAAAAATATTTTGCTAAAAAAAAAAGTTTTTTCCCATCTTTAGTTTATCATTTAAGTATTTTGGGTCACTAAATTTAAATAAAATATCAGAAATTACATTTGAGGGCTAAGAAGGGCCAAATTTCCCCGTTTTTAATGGTACATAAAGGTTATTTGAGTCACTGAATTTGAATATGATATTAAAAACTTTATTTAAGGGCTTAAAAGGGCTAAATACACCCTTCTAAGCCCTAAAATGTAATTTCTAATATTCGAATTTAGTGGCCCAAGAAAGCTATATTTATCATTAAAAACGAGAAAAAACTTTTTTTTAGCGAAATGTATGTTTTAGGGGTGTGGGGTGTAAAAAAAGGGGCGAATTTAGCCCTTATAAGCCCTCGAATTTAATTTTTAATATCATTTTTGAATTTAGTGACCCAAAAAACCTATGTGTACCAGTAAAAACGGGGAAAAACTTCTTTTTTGCGAAATGTATGTTTTATGGATGTAGGGGGTAAAAAAAGGTGTATTTAGCCCTTCTTGGCCCTTAAATGTAATTTTTGATATATTATTGGAACTCAGTGACCCAAAAATCTATATATATCATTAAAAATGGGAAAAAACTTTTTTTAGCGAAAATTTTTAAGGGGTGTAGGTGTAAAAAATAAGGAATCCAAAGGTTTCATCTTGATTCATGTACTTCTATAATCCTTTAAAGGTGAATTACAGATTCATCCCGACTATATCCAATAACAAGAAAAATATGTATTATTTTCCTCAATCTTTAACGACAACAAGGGTGCGAAAAGAGCTAAAACTCCATATTATTTTGTAAAAAGTGTTCTGCTACTTTATGGATATCTTTTTTTCGTTTATTTATCCCTTAAAACAAAAAATTTTAATACTTTCTGGAAAGCTACCTATTTAGTACCAATTTATAAAAATTCAGAAGACAAATCCTTTATTTAAGTTACAGAAGTATTAGCAAACTTTGCATATTTAGTAAAATTTTTGAAATTGTAATTTATGATAAGTTATTCTACATATTTACACATTATTATTTAAGAGTAACACGGATTTTTTACCTCATGCTTTACTGGTACTAATTTAATAATTTACTATTAATATCCTAAAGTCACCATTGATAAGTGCGCTTCTCTTCAAATTGTATATACTAATTTAAATATTCTTATTGCTAAACGGGCTGACCTCAATGTACAGGCAATGACAGGGGCTTTCTGTTATTATTTTTTAAAGCCAATGTTTTTAATGCGTAATGCTCTTATTTAGACTCTTTGCTATTTGCCCATATTAGTAACATTTAGGATTGTCTTTTATTCAAACTTTCTCTTTCACGCTGAAGATTAAATATATTCTCCGCAATGAATTACGTCCAAGAGTGTAGGCCCTTAAAGGTAGAACTTGACAAGGTTGCGCTCTTTTGTTTAAAAAATAAACTATTTTTAAATATAGATAAGTCTTTGTACAGGGTGTCCAATTTTTGACACTTTTGTGGAATATTTCCGTTATTAACAAAGATAAAAGGATGGGGTTTTCACGACACTGTGCTACTTTTTCACCTAACGAAAGATTCCGGTGTCAAATTTGTCATGGCTGTCTTAGTTTTTGCACTACAGGGTGATATTGAAATTCCTGCATTTTTAGGCATAGCTTGTATCTCCGTTGTGCATTAACTTATTAAAAAAGTAAAAACTGCTCTTAATAGAGTTTTTTTACGTAGAGCCCAGGGGCATACTCAGTTTTTTGCTAGAAAGTCTATTTTAGGATATATTAACTAAACTTGTGTTTTTTTAAATGGAACACCCTGTATATTTGAATGTAAATAATACATACTTATAAATATAACAATTACTTGCCATAATTATATTTAATTAAATTTGGTTTTTCTTTTTCCACAAACACTTTAACACTGCAAATTAGAATTACCTTGCCTATAGGATCCATTCATAAACTAAACAAAAATATAATAGTACCAATGAATACAAAGTGATTGAGGTGGCTAATGATAAAAAAGTAAATAAGAAAATAAACATTTCGGTAGTTTTGTTCTCTCAGCTTAGGTGTTATCAAATAATAAGACGAATTGTTCATCATGTGGGTCCATAAGTTCCTATTTATTTTTGAGGAAACATATTTTCTAGAAATGGGCGTACTATTACTCCATTATGAGCAGGCGCGCTATGCTGCTGAAAGTATTATTTAATTGTGCCAACGCTACATTATCATCCAACAGCTCGGGAATAACATCTTGCATATATATTAAAGTAGCGGTCAGCTGAAACGCTTCCTTCATAAATCACATAAGAGAGTTTTGGACCTAAAATAAAACATGCCACGCTGAACCCAAATCTTCCCTGCTGCTCACGCTCAAAAATATTGTGGGGATTTTGTTGTTGCCAGTTTCTTTAATTATGCCTGGAAAAATAGGCCTTATTGGACCATATTACGGACCAAAATTAATATTGATTCTAGTTTGCTCCAAATACCAGTTACAACATTCTAAACGACGTTCAGCGTGTCCAGAGTGTAAATGTTGAACAATGTGTGTTTTATACGGTTTATATTTATATTTTTTTAAAATGGTTTGACCTCTACTCTTAATAACGCCAGTTTCTGCCTTAATAACCCTACACGATGATGAAGGGGTTGCTTCTACACAAGCCAAAATATTTATCTCGTCATTTTCTCTATTTTCTTTATTATATGATTTGGGCCTTGGCTTAGTAAATCCTCCATAATTAATTAAATTACTTTTAATAATCGCAATCTATCAAGGAAGGTCGCTGTCTCTCCGAATATCTATAATAAACGTATAGAAGTAATTAATTAGTCACTAATATATACTAACGAATTTAAAGCCGTATATATATACCTGTTAAAATACATTTCTGCTGCCAGATGTGGATTTTCATTTGACTGTATGTAGCAAACTAGCATGTCGTACTTTTTAAACTTCTGATAAGATCTTCTTTTAGCCATTTTTTAAATAAAAATCTGAACTACCAAACTAAGCACTCGAAAGAAAAAAAAACATTAAGATTTAATAACATGGGCTCTTGTCATTGCCTTGAAATGTTTTCTTGTTTTTAGAGATCTATGCATAGCCTACTATAGAAAACATGCCAAATTCATGAAAATAGTTGTTATTTCAGTTAGTTTTAAAAATAAATACATACTATTATATATTTTTAAAAAGCTAAAGATAAGGCACATTAAATGACATCCAAATATACAGGGTGCTCCATTTAAAAAACACAAGTTTAGTTAATATCTCCTAAAATAAACTTTCTAGAATAAAAACTGAGCTGGACTCTTCGTAAAAACTCTATTAAGAGCAGTTTTTACCTTTTTGATAAGTTAACGAACAACGGAAATACACGCTATGCCTAAAAATGCAGGAATTTCAATTTCACCCTGTAGTGCAAAAACTAAGACAGCCATGACAAATTTGACACCGGAATCTTTCGTTTGGTGAAAAAGTAGCACAGCGTCGCGAATCCCCATAGACTAGATGGTGCACATTAAAGTCAAGTAAGTAGAATCAGGAACTTTAAGGTTGATTTTGTTAGAAGAAGCAGTGCAATTTGTTCACATATACAGGGTGTCCCAGAAGTAATAGAACAAAGAGCAACAGCAGATTATTTAGGCCTAAATAATGCAATTAACGTAAACTTGCCTTATCCCAAAGTTGATAATAACTAAGATCCATGGTGTCAAACTTTTAATTTTGTTTTGGTTTTTTCGTAATTATTTCTTCACTAAAAGACATAGCGGTACAAAATTTGGGTTTTAGGGGTTCTTTGGGGCGAGAAATTCAAATTTGTCCATACTTTTGATGTTGCTAGTAGAGGGCGCCAGCTACGGCCTACCCCACTTGTTCAAGATAGCATTACTTTTTTAAGCTTAGTATATTGATCTGTTTATTAAAAAACTAAATTACTATAATTCCCCCTGCGTCAAAAATGTATACTTTATTTAGGTCTCTAGGAGCAATTTTGCTGTGGAAAATGGGTTTCGGCCCATTGTTTTCAAACTTTGCAAAGTGATAGTTTTCAACATGCTGATCAAAAGTCATTCCGGGCACAAAACCCCAAAAACGCCTATAACCCCTCCAAAATCACACTTAAAGGTGTCCAATCCCCACAGATTTGGGGGGGGTGAGTAGAGGGATTTTTGGGTTTTGTGTTAGTAGAGACTTTTGATCAGCGTGTTGAAAACTATTACTTTGCAAAGTTTAAAAATAAATGGCCAAAACCCATATTCCATAAGAAAATTGCGGGGTCCTTTAAAGTGCGTTTATCTCAAAAAGTTGCTCTTAGAGACCTAAATGAAGTATATATTTTTAACGCAGCAGGAATTATAGTAACATCTTTTTTAATAAAAAGATCAATATACCAAGCTTAAAAAAAGTTATGCCACCTTAAACACATGGGGTAGTAGTAGTAGCTGGCGTCCTCTACTAGCAACATCAAAAGTATGGACGAATTAGAATTTCTCGTGTCAAAGAGCCTCCCCAAATCCCCAAGTTTGTATGGCTATATCTTGTAGTGAAAACAAAATTAAAAGTTTGACACCCTGTATCTTAGTTATTATCAACTTTGTGATAAGGCAAGTTTACGTGAGTTGCATTATTTTGACCTAAGAAATTTGCTATTGCTCTGTGTCCCATTACCTAAGGACACGCTGTATAGTTAATTAACTTTTGAATGTACCATTATTTGCAACCCGTTTTACGAAAAATATAAAGTTAGATTAGAATGCTTGCAAAATAAATTAGAAACCCTTTTAAAATGGAAAGTTATAAAGTGTATAATATAATTAGTTACTAACTAACTAAAACAACCAAATAACACCTTTTAAGCCCTTAGAATTAAATCTGATTTTATTTTTGTATGATGCTCTTGAACTACCTGTGCAAGTTTGGTTACATCGCAAAATAAATAGGTACCGCAACAGTATGTCCTATAGGTATAAAATATCGGCATCAAAAATAAAGCCTGTGGTCGCCCAACGGTTTCCCCAGGCGTTGTCTGGTCCCGTGTTTTGCAGAAAAGTCCTCATAACCACCCATTAAAAAAGGCGTTTGCCACCCTTTGTTGTCAGTTTTGTTTTGGTTTTAATATTTTAGACGTGAAAAATCAAGGGTTTAATAAGTACAGGGTTATTTATTTTACAGTAAACAGGGCTCTATTTTTGAACTTCCCTGTACTTTTTTAAAAAACGAATATAGCCATTTCGTGTATTTTTTTCCGTAGAATTCAATAACCTAATCAGTAAAATATTTGAAACAAAAACAAAAAAATTACAGCACAAGTGACGTATTATTTAAATGAAATACCACGTATATTTTTGTATCAATAGATAGAGATTTCCACGAAGAATTCGGTGATATAAGGGTTGCTGGGTTTATTTACTGCGGTTCTGCTACAATTGTCTAAAAACTACATGATACCGTAAGAATAGTTTTACCTGAAAAAAACCTGGCTGTCACAAGTGCTTACTTGTCTGTCAAGAATTTTAAAAATACGTTTATTACTTTTTGGAGTAGTTTTATAATAAGGTTTTCCTTAGAAGAACGGCTTTAAATTATATTATATGCTAAAAATTATATGATATATCTATTTCTAAACCAAGCAGCAAAATTACAATAAACGGAAAAAAATAAAATACAATACGAAGTAAAATATGGTGGTAATAAGAACACTTATAACAAAAAATTGTAATATTACTTATAATTTAAATGTTCTATATGACCCCCGTTATTTTTGAAACATGATCTATAACCCCTCCTTAGCCTTTCTCAGCTCGCCGATATTATTTGAAGTTCATGGTTAAGACGATTAATTTTATATACAATTTTTTCTCTCATTTCTTCCGTGCTTGTGTTTGGTAAACGACATTCTTCAAGTGACCCCATAGAAAAGTGTCCAAAATTGTAATATCTGGACTATAAGGTGGCCATCTAATAGTGCCACAATGTCCAATCCACTGACTGTATCGGCGATTGAGATACTGCACAACTTGACGAACAGCATGGGGCGGCGCTCCGTCTTGTTGCCAAATTATCTTGCGATACGTTGTGAGTGGCAATTCCTCTAAAATCTGCCTAATATCGTTTTCAAGAAGATTGAGATATATTTCTCCAGTTAAAGATTACTCATAGAATATTGGCATGACAATTGTTATTCTTATTGTTAAGCACACTACACCAGACATGAAGAGAAGACCTCCCTTGGTATTTAATCTCTTGAAATTTCCTGGGATTTTGTCTTGCCCAGCTGTGCGTATTGCGTCGGTTAAACATTTCCGATGTATTAAACGTTGCTTCATCCGTCCAAAGAATCGTTTGAAACAGGAAGAACGTGATATGGAAGATATTTAAAATATTTCAGTGTTCTCTGAACCGTCGCATAGGTTACTCTTCTTCTTGCAAGGCTATACCCCAAGTCTCTAACTGCGTCAGTAATTGACATCATGGGATATAAAGTAAAATAATTTAGAATAGCTCCATCCCGGTTTCTTTTTCTCATTGTTGTCCTTTTTCTAATATGTAACGATTTTGTTTTTTCGAATAAGACCTTCAGTTTTAAAATCGTTTATACAACATATCTTCGTTATGTTTCCCTGGTGTTTTCTCCACATTTATAATAGAGAGTTATAATTTGAAGCCGTTCTTCTAATAAAAACCTCATTATAAAACTACATCAAAAAGTAATAAACGTATTTTTAAATTTCTCGACTTTGACAAAATAAGCACCTGTGCCCTGTGACAGCCAGGTGTTTTTAGGTGAAACTATCCTTATAGTATCATGCAGTTTTTAGACAATTGCAGCAGAACCGCAGGAAATAAACCCAGCAACCTCTATATCACCGAATTCTTCGTGAAAATCTCTATCTATTGATTTAAAAATATATGGGGTATTTCATTTAAAAAATACGTCACTCGTGCTGTATTTTTTTTGTTTTTGTTTCAAATGTTTTTTTGAATAGATTATTAAATTCTACGGAAAAAAATACACGAAATGGCAATATTCGTTTTTTAAAAAAGTACAGGGAAGTTTAAAAATAAAGCCCTGTTTACTTTAAAATGAATAATCCTGTAAGTACCATCAAATAATTTTAAAATTAATTTACTTCAACTGATTGAACAAAAAGATTTTTTTTTAATTTAGGGCGTATATAATTTTCTTCATGCTTGCACAACTATATCCCCTGTGGCCTGAGTTTTAACCTTATAAAAAAATTAAATATCGTAAAATTTAGCATAAATGAAGCTACAAGGACCCATTTAAATTTGGAAATTTGCGAAAAGCTGTGGTACAGTTTGGTTCCAATTTATCATGTGATAAACTATTTACCTACAACTGTATATAACCTGGAGTCACAAAGTTTATATAAAAATTATACTAATAATTTAAATTCAATAAACAATTGAGGTAGTAGGTTAAACCACTTATAATTATTTATAGAAGAAAGCTTTAAAATAACGTGGACGCACATCAGTATTAGGGATTTAAAAAAATCTGAAGCTATGGGGTAAATTGTAAATGTAAAAAAAATATAATTTGTGTTTGAGGTTTTTTAAAAAGTTACATGATTTTTAAGCTCTGAAACTTAGTCATATCATCATTAAAAGAAATGTTGTTTTTTCAACTACTGCTAATATATTTAAACAGTTTTTATGTTGAGGTTTTTTGTCTTGTTGAAGCCTTTATTTTGTCTGTTTATAACAAAAGTGGTAAATATTGCCATTTACAGTTAGTTTTTATTAAACACGGAGTTTAAAGTATCGTGGTCTAAGAAAATTTGAGCGGTCGCAGATTATAAAATTTTAGTTAAAAATAAAACTTTTTAGGTCAGATTTACTACCACTGTATATTATCTGCTACTATACTGCTATACTGCTAATTATCTTAGCACAATTTAGAAAACCTAGAAGAGAAGATACTTCTAGGGCTGTTCATCGTTTAATTAGATACATGCGTTTATGTATTCAAGAGCAAGATTTTTATTTTGAATACTTGCTGTAACACTTTTTGTATACATGTTTCTTTAAATTATCTGGTTAATTTTATTACTTTATAATTGAAATTTTATTTATGGCTAGTAAAAAGCAACATATTTATTTAATATCTGTATCCAAAAGTTGCCCTTTTTCTGAACTGTTTCTATCAAATCGGCAGTAAAGTTTTAATATTATATATCTCTTTCCATTTTTACTAAAAATCGCCAGAATCAAGTCCCACTAAAAAGATATTTCTTCTTTGAAAATGAGTAAGATTACCACCTTTCAAAATATAACATATTATACTTTGTTGAAATCAAAATAAAAAGCACTATTAACCCACGTAATCTTAAAAGTTTACACCTGATTTGTATCTATTTTGTTACATATATAATTAGAATTTAAGCCCTTTATTCTTCCTATAAAGGACAATAATAGAATGAGGTGTAATAATTTCTTTTATGGTTCTATTGTTAAACATTGCCAATATTTTATTTTTGGCGAAGGTCTGGGGTTTTTAAAAGATTATAGTGATTTTATTACTTGCCGATAAAGCTATTTTTCCCATAACGGGACAAAAATCTTCTCGTTATGTCATTGCTGCTTTTTTGAAGTTGTATTTGAATGAAAACTTTAGTTTGAGTCTTCCTTTCGCAAGGAGAACGTCAGCTTTTTGATTTTTTGTGTTAGCTGTGATTTTTTTTTCGCGATTATGTCAAGCGCTTGGATTTTAAGAAAAGACACTTTGGTGTACCTGATTGGTAATTACACGTCGCAAATTATTGGAAGTAAACTTTCTTTAAGTAAAGATGTCTTAAGTGTACTGTTCTTTAACTTACGTGAAGTGAAGTTCAATCTTCATTAAAGTGCTAAGTTAGCAGTTCAGGAAGTACTTGTTTTTTAGAACAAAGCCCGAATTTTAACTCAGACGTACAGCATTGTATAAAAAAATTAGAACAGTTTAAAAGAATTCAAAGGTATGCAAAAAATTCTTATAAAGCAACGGATGCCGCAAAAAAAAAGCAACTTTTGCCGTTAAATTGAATTATTTCTTTGACATCGCTAAGGCAAATGCATTTAAAATGATAAAAATTAAAGAAGATATTAAGTAAATCAACGAAAAAAGCTCGCCCGGGATTTATTGATGATATAGACAAGAAGCTCACTAAAAAAAAAAGATTAGAAGATAGAGAACAGAAAGGTTGTGAAAAGATTATAAAAAGTACTAGAGATGAAAGTATGGGAACTTTTGTTGCATCATCTAGCAGTTCGCATGCAAGTTTTTCCATTGACGAAGAAGTAGATCTTGGGACACCAGGACCCTTATAAGCAAAAAAAAACAACGGTTGTAAGGAACGAAAAATATAATAACCACAAAACCAGTTGCAGCTCTCCACAAATGCAAAGTAAGTGACCGAGACGCCGTACATATTTTAAATACTATCATTGAAGCTATGGGATTTGAAGTAATTTCTTTTTCCATAAGTCGAACAACAATTCAACGTTCTAGACAAAAACTAAGAAAAAAAGAGCTAAAAACCTAAAATTGGCTCTTAAAAATAATACATTTTGGCTCCCGTAGTTCACTGGGATGGGAAACTATTTGCTGACCTAACTGTATCTAAAAAGCACGACAGACTAGTAGTTATGATTCCAAATGACGATACACAACAAATTCTGAGGATACAAGTATTGCACAGTTCATCAGAAAAAGAGCAAGCTGCTGCAGTTTATGAAGCGCTATTGAAATGGGATCTCCAAGATTTCATTTCAATAGCGCCGTAGTTGCATTATGTTGCGACACTACTATCTCCAAATTGGGTCGCCTGAATGGTGCAAGTGTTTTATTAAAACAATTCTTTAAACGAGGTTTACTTAATTAATCTTGTAGATACCATATTTACAAATATATTTTAAGAAGCGCTTTTGATGTAAAAATGCCTTCCTCTCGTGGTCCCAGCGTACCATTATTAAAACGTTTTAAAGAAGCCTGGTCTGAAATTAATAATTCAAATTGTAAAAGTGCAATAGATAATAGGAATATAAATACATTATTGTAACTTGAAAGTACTGAAATAGTTGGTATTCTTAATTTTGTGGAACAAGCCTTAAATTTGCAGCAGCCTCGCGACGATTACAGGCAATTTTTACATTTAAGCCAATTGTTTTTAGGAAATGCAAACTTTACCATTCGTGCTCCTGGTGCATTCTATCATGCACGCTGGATGGCAAAAGCTATTTATTGTTTAAAAATATATCTTTATAGGGACGAGTTTACATTAACAGCCAAGGAAAGGAAAAGTTTTTTTTTTATCTTGGGACAGTACACGAAGGCTGATGCCTAAGTACTAACGTACCGTGGGTGTCTTCAGTGTGGTGAGAGGAAGTTGGTTTACACGGGATTTAAATTTTTGGAGATTGGGAGGAGAAGGAAAAACTTCTGCGGGCAGCAGGTTCTATAGTCTTGACACTCTAGGGATGAAGGAACGGAGAAAGCGAGAAGTTCGGGGCCTCTCTAACTGAACTGTAAAAGGATGCATAAAAGTTCCACTACGTGTTGCTCTGTTGGGAGCTGCTAGAGAAGGAATTATACCGGCCAATTCCTCTGAGCAGAAGCCGTGAAAATACCCATAGAAGAGCGACATATCCCCTACAGCTCGACGGTGGGCAAGAAGAGGAAGCCTTTCTGTGAGCGTTGGATCATTAATAAGACGAACGGCTCTTCTTTAAATGGAGTCCAAAATGGAGAAGTGTTGTAGGGGACGCCATTCCCCAGACATGAGAACAATATTCTAAAGAGGGTCTGATTTGGGATACATACAGAGTGCACAGATTGTAAGAAGAGAAATATTTTCTGGCTCGGAAGAGAAATCCAATCTTTTTTGAAGCTGCCGAAGCTATGGATGAAATGTGTTGGTGCCAGTTGAGGTTATTCTCAAAAGTAACGCCGACAAGATTAAACGACGCGACCCCTTGCTCTGCAGAACTTTGCCGCTCATATGTAAGGGATGAGCATTTGCAGACTTTTTTCGCGACAGCGAACATGACAGTGTTTTCGAGGCATTAAACTGAACAAGATTTTTGGCGCCACTTACGTCATCAATGACGTCATGACTTGGAAAGAAGGGTTGTCGTAGCTAATTCATATAAATTCAATGCTGTTCACATTTTTTATCAAAGTTAGGCAATATTGATGCAAGTACGTTTCAAAGCGCTCTTTAGAGCACGTTCAGAATTGTTTTCTAATAAAATTTTTAATTCATCATGATCCGATTGCACCAATAAAATTTTTAATTTTCTTAAGGAAGCGCTAAGCTTAAATCAAAAATTCGATTGGACCAGCGTTATCGGCGGATTAAAGATTCGCTTTATCTCAGCTTAAAAGTATCTTGACTTAACGTTATTCTTGTCTCAATTTTGTTGATTTTTTTGTGTTTCTCATGTTGAAAGACCATCGAAATCCCCAGTTTTTTTAGCAAATGGGTGTTTTAGTCGGCATAATGGAACAAGTAATTATCAGAATACAACATTTTTAGAAAGATTTCATTTTTTAAAGCCAACAGTGTTAAGCCTTATAGAAACCAGAAAGAAATACCTGGAACGTTTTCTTTTCGCATGTTCTTTCTTTTTTGGTAATTTTATTTGTTAGTTTACGTTCTTTTTTTTAAATTTCTTTAATCAAATTATTCATATGGATGTTATAAAAGGTTTTACTGGATTTTTGAACACTAAAGAAGCAGAAAATACCATAGCCGTAACTTATAATATGCGGTGGTGCCAGCATTATCACTTACTAAGTTTAACTAAGTTGCAACCCGAACAAAAGTCAAGCTTGGCTTTACTTTTAAGGCGACTTAATAAAGTCAAGTTTATTCATAAAATGGTGCAATTAGGCCCATGAAGTTCCTTTAAGAGAGACCAAAAATATCAAAAATAGTTAAACGCATACAAAGTGGTTTTATACATCTGGTTTATACAAAAATGTATTTCCTTTTCTCAATTTTTCGTTTTTCCATAGAATATCGTATAATAATTTAATGTTTGGTGTTTTTCATAAATACAGTAAAATGTGAAATAGTCAATAAGGTTTAAAATCATATTTTGTTTACCTTCTGAATACCGTCGAGGCATTTTACACAATAAAAATACGAAAATGAAAATAAAATCTGACGTTACTTTTGACAAAACAATTTTTTTGACAAGTTTAAAGAATGACATAATTTCATAACCCATATTTTAGGATATTATTATTGTAGCTTTAAAAAATCAGCTGCTGAACGGCAGCCATTTTGATTTTAAGAAACGACCAACCTTTTTGACGTCATTAATTTGTTTCAGTCTGTTTTTGATCTTTTTAATTTGTTAAAAAAGGTAAGGCAATTGATGACGAAAGTACAAACCCTCGTGAAACGAAGCTTAGTCACTTAACTATATTTTAAAACGGACAGCTATTTGGCAACTCCGTTAACGTATTAATGTTTTTGTAAATTATTTAAAATGAATTCTAACAACTAATACTAAAATACTAAAAAAGAAGTCGATGAATAAAGTTATGTAACACCTACTAATTATTTTTTTATAAATTACCTATCTTTATGTTATTTAGGGTAACAGATTAATTGTTTAAATCAATCGTACTAAAATACCAATAAGAAATTGAGATTTAAAAAAAAACATTTATCTTATTTCTAGGTCTCATTTATTGGCGGTGTACAGTTGTGAAGCCAATAATAGTAAACGTCAACCTCCGTTGGTGGTGCGAATCGCTATTGATATGTACCTGAGACCTCTTGAGGTCAACTTAGTGGGAAATAATTCCCAATTTAGCGCAACAAAAAAATACAACATCACATGTGAGACCAAAGGATCTAGACCTCCAGCTTCGATTTCGTGGTGGAAGGTAAGCGAATTGTAGACCTAATATAGTTAATATTTATTCCATATTTCTAGACTTAAAGTGTTTAAACAAAAAATAGGAATATTAATAGACGCTTTGCAGTAACTAGACCTAAGGAGACAACGGAGAATAAAGCAAAAATAAATGTTCTTAAATTTTACAGTAATCATGATTTAAGTACCGCAGTACCAATCACTGTATTTCCATTTATTTTTACTCAAACGGACCACGCTATCTATTTTATTTTTTTATGTAATCAATTTTAGCACATCTTGAGTTAGTTTGCTTAGGTTTATTTTAATGTATATGCTTGTATAAAATAAAAATAAGTTTTTAAAATAAATAAAATAAACTTATTATTTTATGTAAAATAACATTTGGTACAGTTATATTTCGTTAAAGTTTAAACAAATTTAGGCATTTTCTTTTTAATCTTGCGACAGTGCATGGAGGCTTGATGCCTGAATACTTTCCTATGTTCCGTGGCTGTATTAAAACAAAAAATGTATATAAAATTGTATCTTAGGTTAAGTAACAATCTCTTTTAATTTTGGTTTTGGCTATAAGGTAATAATTTTGGCTTTACCAAACTAGCGTTACCAAACTAGTTTAAGAAGTTTTAAATCATGTTCTTTAAATACATTTCCAGACCCAATTACCTAATAATTTAAGGTGTTAGCGCCGCTGCACACTTGCGGCTTGTTACCGTCCGGCCCCGCAGCGGCGCCGCGAATTTACCTGCATACATACTTGCGTTTCTGCTGCGGTTCCAAATAAAACAGTGGTTCGAAAAAACCGCGACGGGCTCGCACGTCGCCGCAACGGAACCGGACACAAGTGTGCATCATTTGATCTACCTGTTAGTACTTTAGGCCTTAGTGCTCCTTTACACGATCAGGCGCGCACCGTGCGGTGATCGCCTAATGCGGCGTTGGGCTATGGGAGTAGATAAGTCTCTTCACACAAGATTCGGCGCGCGCCGCACGGCGGAGACACCGCGTAACGCGCATATTCTCGCCGGACTCCCCTACGCCATCTTCCGCTATGTTAACATTATAATAGCTAAGCCTTAACTCAACAATGAAAATATTGGAGCGCCGCGTGTCACGCTTCGGACGAAACCGGCATCGTGTAAAAACATCATACTTCTCAGGTGAGAAGCGCGGCTGGCGCCGCAAGGCGCGGTGCCGAAACGGCGCGGTGCCGGACGGTTAAAAACCGCAAGTGTTCAGCGGGGCTTAAACTGATAAGAGTAAGAAAAATAAACAAACTAATTGTTAGAAATTTTTTATGAAAATTTATAATAAAAAACGTATTCTAATAAAGCTTTATAAGCGTTTCTTCATAAACAACATATTTAAAGAATGCGCCGAAAATTGACCAGAGGATATTAGGCTTGTTAATAAGGAAACCTTAAAAAATAAATATAGTGGTATTAAAAATATTTTATTTTATCAATGACCGAAAGACCGTCACAAATTAACAAAAGCTGACTAAACAGAGCCTGTAAAGATCATTAAAAACGTACCAATATCAATTTTTTTGAACTCTTTTGTTTACGAACCCAGACCCAATATAAAAATTAAAAATATGAAGAATAAGCGGGGCGAAGTAAAGAAATTTTCTCCTTAACCACTTTGACTTTCTTGTGGGTCTTCGTTTTGCTTTTGACACCAAACGTTTCGTAGCACTTCGTATAAAAACACGGATCCTCGTTTTACACTTTTTTTTTAATAAGTTTTATAAACGTTTTTATAGTAGCAACAATACAACGTGCGTTTTTTGAATTCGCTCGAAAAAATTATTTGAATTATTAAAATTCCTCCGTAATTTCCGGGATGTACAAACCGAAAATTGCATTGCCGCAGCCAAAAATGAATTCAAAAAATACATTTTCTGAGACACATTTTGGAAGATTTGATAACTTTGTAAATAAGAGTCAGAACCGGCTCAAGTCAGGTAACCGGGGGTTTTTGAGGTCGCTGATCACCATTATGATGTTTAAATTGACTCACAGCCGACCTGGAGCTCAGGAACGCCGATGGACGTCATTTCCGTGGAACTTTTCCAAAATTCACGCAGGGAAGGAGAAAAACTGGGCACCCGGAGGGTTTTTAGGTCGCTGAAGTCAAATATGGCATCGGCGAACCCATCCCCAAGAATTTTCCTGACAATATCGACAAAAACAACCAGAAAATCAATAAGCGGGGGTTTTTTGGGGCCCTGAATCCAAAATCACTTCGAAAATGACACCCCGGGCACCAGGTGCACCCCAACCTAGACCTGAACGTCATCTCCGAGAACTTTCCCGATAATAGCGACAAAAATAACCCAAAAATCATTAAGTGGGGGTTTTTTGGGGCGCTGAATCCAAATTTTACGTCAAAAATGCCCCCCGACACCTGGAGCGCCAACCTAGACCTGAACGCCATCTCCGTGAATTTTTCCGACAATATCGACAAAAACAACCCGAAAATCATTAAGCGGGGGTTTTTTGGGGCCCTTAATCCAAATTTCACTTCAAAACGACTCCCCGAACACCTGGTGCACCGAAACCTGGCCTTAAACGTCATCTCCGAGAATTTTCCCGACGATATCGACAAAAACAACCCGAAAATCATTAAGCGGGGTTTTTTTGGGGCCCTGAATCCAAATTTCACGTCAAAAACGATCCCCTGAACACCTGGTGCGGAATCTGGCCCTGGACGCCATCTCTGAAGGTTTTCCTGATATGATCGAAAAAGACTAACCGAAAAACTTCAAGGGGGTTTTTTGGGGCCCTGAATTCGAATTTCATGTTGATAACGAACCCTCGGTGCACCGGAACTTGGCCCTGGATGCCATGGAACTTTTATTTTGAAATCGATGCCATTAGTATAAATGTAAACGAAACCGGATGTCTTAGAGACCGGCGTCAATACTGCAATAGCTGTGTAGAATTGTTGAATCTAGATCATGTGAGGAGGAAAGAAATAGAATGAATAGAAACGCTATATTTATGTAATTTACCTTAAAACAATTTTTATTGACCTTAAATCAAATACTATGAACCTGTAAGTTTGCCTTAATTAATTAATATGTGTTGAAAGTATATGTGTATACTTAGACAAAAGCGTTTTAAGTGTTGGGAGAAAGGTGAAAGGCCGCTCGGCAAAGTTCGGAGAAGTAGCCGGAGATTAATCTCGTCATTCTTACAGGACTGGACCAACTTTTCCTAGGGCCCCAGGGGAGAGTTACACATGAATGAATGTATATAATTATGAGACGTTTTTTGGGAGTTTTTTTTGTGATCGCGACTGTAAAACTCTCGGATATTCTAATTCAGCGCCCGTTTACAATTTTCGGTTCGTCTTTTTCGACTGTGTCAGGAAAACCCTCGCAGATAGCACCCAAGGCCAGGTTTCGGTGCACCGGGAGTTTGGAGGGCCGTTATCAACATGAAATTCGGATTCAGCATCTCAAAAACCCCCCCTTGAAGTTTTTCTGTTCGGCTTTTTCGATCATGTCAGAAAAACCCTCGGAGATGGCGTCCAGGTCCAGGTTCCGGTGCACTAGGTGTTCAGGGGATAGTTTTCGATGTGAAATTTGGATTCAGATCCCCAAAAAGCCCCCGCTCAATGATTTTCGGGTTGTTTTTGTCGATATTGTCAGGAAAGTTCTCAGGTCTAGGTTCGGACGCACCAGGTGTCCGGGGGGTGTTTGCCGATGTCATATTTGAATTTAGCGACCTAAAAACCCTCGGGCGCAGAGTTTTTCTCCTTCCCCGCGTGAATTTTAGAAGAGTTCCACGGAGATGACGTTTATCGGCGTTCCTGAGCTTCGGGTCGTCTGTGGGGTCAATTTGAACATCATAATCGTGATCAGCGACCTCAAAAACCCCCGACATAAGCCAATTCTGACTCTTATTTTTATAAATATCTGTTATTAAATCTTCCAAAATGTGTCTCAGAAAATGCATTTTTTAATGCATTTTTGGCTGCAGCAATGCAATTTCCGAGTTGTACCTACATCCCGAAAATTACCGGAGAATTATACAAATAATTTTTGCAAACGAATGCAAAAAACCGCATTGCGATCCGACTTGCGAAAAAAAATCGAGTACTTTTGGCCTTTTTAGTGCTTCATTGCCTCGACTAATTGAATGGTAATTTAAATTTTATTTTTTTTAATCGGTTATCAAAAAATGTTATTTTTCGCATTTTACGGTTCTTATTCATAATAAGTAAAAAGTTTTTCTTATTTTTACAAATTAAATGTGTTTTTATTGCGTTTTGACTAAGAAAAATAAGTATTTTATCTTATTTAGACTAACATAAAATTTGTCTATTCGTTGTCTTTGCATACGTTAAAGTAGCTTTACTGAGAACTGATTACTTTTTAAAATATCATTTACTTTTTTAAATTCTCTATGCCATATTTGGGTCATGTTAATGTGATTACGCGATTAGTAAAATCTACAAAGTTCATATAATTATTATTTTCTTTTGCGCATGTAAATCATCTTAAAATAGAATCTAGTAAAAGCCTCTCGCATGTCATTGATTGTTTTATTAGGAAATACTTTTTTTACTTTTCAATTGGAGAGCTCATTGCGCACCCATGAACTTATTAAGAAAGGTTATTTCCAAATTGAAAATGGTTATGGTTTAAAGTTAGATTTATCGCTTTATTGAATTCATTGTAAAAATGTGTTGTATCTTCTTTTTATCTAGATTCCACTTACTTTTTATTTTATTGGTCATAAGGTCATTTAGTATATTTGTATATAATGAAATTAGGTCAAGATATAATAAGATGTGGTTTTAGAAATTTCCATAGTGTCAATAAATGTTTTAAAAGAAAAAGAGTCCTTTATGTTATACTCATTTTTATTAGTTATTTTGAAAAAGCAACTTGATAAATAGTTAAAGAATTAATAAAATGGTGACCGACTGCAGGATCTGATTGGTCTTAATGAAATACTAGATTTATGTTAGATTTTTTTTAAAAACCGTCTATTTCTATTTATTATTTACTTGTTTAACGTAATTTTTAAATCAAATTATTGTTTGTGTTAAAAATATTTATTGCGTTACAGTGTAACTTTTTTAAGTATTACTATCAATAAATACCACCAAAGGAAACAATACAACTAAAATACCAAATACATTTCAATACTCTACACACAGTCTGAAAAAATTAATTAAACTACGGCTAAAAACCAAATTACCGTTTTTCATTAGGCGCAGAATTTCTATTTACTTTTTTTTAAAGAGTAATGAACCAAGAATTTAGTATATTTAATACCTCGCATCAACTGCCCTAAAAAATATATTGATATGACGACTTAGTATTGTATAACCGCTATAAATACACAAATGCCCTAACTTCTCTACATAAATATAAAAAGAATCAAAAATATAAATTTAATTTAAAAGATACTGCAGCTTGACTGAAGACAATAATAACCAGAAAATAGCAATTATGGAAAATAATACAATTAAAAAAAAACGAAATGTTGTAGTAAATTATAAAGAGGCCATCAATAATTTAAGCCCAAATATACCCTAACCTTAATAATTTATTTTTAAATAAACACTAATATTTTATTAAACATATTTTTCTTTAACAAATAAAATTAGCACTTTCATATAGTGGTAAAAAAGTATAAAAAATATTATTCATGGGATGGTAAGGTGGACAAAAGTATCAAGTAGTAAAAAATTTGGTTATTTATATATATATATATATATATATATATATATATATATATATATATATATATATATATATATATATATATATATATATATATATATATATATATATAAGTTAAAAAGAAGGATAGATCACGACTGTCTAGTTAAGAAAGAAGATTCGAAATTATTGGGGAGTGCAGTCTTATGGGAAAACTGGCCTAGAGGTTAAGAAAAACCCTTTATTGTTTCGTCAAGCTTTCGTGTATATTTATACTCTTCCTCAGGACTCACTACAAAAAACAGAAAGACTAGTGTTAGTAGACTAACAACTAACTATTCTATTTCAAAGTTCCTTACCAAAGTAGGTTACAAATTGTAAAACAGCTCGAAGATGAACAGGAAAAGCCCATTCAAGAAACAAACAGACGGAACACCATATTATTACAATAAAAAACTAGGAAAGACAACCTTTGGTTGTTTTTTGAAATAAAATAAAATACTTTTCTACATTTTACAACTTTTTCGTTGGAGAAACCACGCGAACACGGTCTTTTGTTTAAAAGTAAGGTTAACCTGTCTTGGGAGACAAGGATAGAAGGATAACTGGTGGAGTTGTTGTAGAACAGAAAGGGATAGATGTTGGTTTGGTGGAAGGTTAGAGTGAGATGGAAACATGGTTGAACAGTTATTTCACCAAGAAAAGAATAAATACAAAACGAGGCAATGGCATTGCGTCTGTTCTTATACATTAGATTAATGGTCATATTAACGAAAGAAAATAGGTCAAAATTTGAACCATGGTACATCGGTCCATTTTCTGTAATTTCCAGTGAAGGCGTAAATTGTCAAATTAAAAATCTTGAAAACAACAAAATAACCACTGTTCATAAAAATAGGTTAAGACCATTTCAATTAAACGTAACCTAGGTCAAAAAAAAAAAAAACTGTAAATAAATATTTTTTTTTGTTTAGTTAGGTATTAATTTCAGAACGTGCGAATATTGTGTTGTATTTAGAGCTCTAAACCTAATTAACTAAAACATAATTAATAAAATTTAAATATAAAATAGGTATTTTCTTTTTTTTTCAATTTCACTTAACTTTTATAAAACATAAAATTATGGGTAAAATATTTTAATATTTCAAACCATCATATTTTTATTTTTATTTAATCAATTTCCTAAACATAATTTTATTTACATCTATAATTAGCACAGCATAATATTTATTCGACATAATAAAAATAATCATCATTTTAAGTTGTTAAAAGCTAAAAAATTTTTAAAGTTTTTAATTTTTTTTTTGATTTTTTTTGGCTAATCAATGTTTCGTTGCAACATTGTTTTTTTTTAATTTCCCAAGTGGTTGTATTTTTTTTATCAATGGTTTTGTTTTAATTTAATACAAACAACCCGATATTTTGGGAATTTTAAGTTGCAAAAAAAAAAAGGAATTTTATATTTTATTTCAAATAAAATGAAGACCATTCTTCCAAAGGGGAAAAAGGGGGGGGGATTATAATTAATTGAATAACATGAATCATAACATCTCTTTAGGTCATCCCCCCTTTTATGGTCATTTAGAATAAACAATATAAATATGTAATATTAAAAATAATAACAATACACGTGAGTCGTAAAGTAAAAAACCCTTGTGTTAATTACATCCATCGCGCTAGGCGCTACAATGCCTAAACGAAACCAAAAACAAAAAATAAATGAAAATTTAACCAAGAAAATCAAGGTACTGGGAAAAAATTTAAAGACAGATTTAAAGGATTTAAACACAAGAATGGACAAGATGGATAAAAATATCGAAAGACCCATAAAAGAATAGAAAAAACAGGAAAGTTTTGACCAGAAGATATTGGAAATAACAGCACAAATATATGAAAAATGGACGGAAACAAACAAAAATACTAAAATAATAAAAAAAAAGGGGGACAACTGATAACTATTTTCACAATATGGAAAATAAACTAGACAATAAATTGGGAAAAGATAGAGGTAAAAAAAAATA
>JAHBCN010007689.1:0-42144 GCA_019359885.1 Listronotus oregonensis | reverse complement strand
ATATTTTGTGAAATTGTTACTGATGGTCTTTAAATGCCTTTATTTTTGGCCATTTTTTTTAAAATTTTTTTTTAAATAAAACAAAAATGTTATGCACATTATTTTATTTAAACAAATTACAAAATATTCCAAATTTTTTTTGGAAAAATCCGCACGCCGCTGTGCTTTTTATAAATGAAGTACGCCTTTTTTGGGTTTTTCCCAACTTCCTTCCCCACCGACGCCGCCCCTGTCACAGATACGGCTGCCAGACTATACCTCGATGCTGCCACAGTTCCACAGAGTTGCTATGAGATGTACTTGTTTTTATAACATGTCAAATTAGTTGACATCGAAAATTTCTGAAAATAGCTAAAATCATTAAAAAAAAAAAAGAATCCAGAACGAAAAAAGTATCAAACGCCAAATGGAAACCTAAAAAAGTCTTAGAAGAAATAAAGAGGCTGCAGCAGCTTTAAAAAGGATTCCCCCTACCTAAAAACCAAGAACGTTGTACAAAGAGACATACAAATCGTACAGATAGTGGTGTAATAAAAAAAATTGCAGAAGACCAATAAAGACGAAATCTTAGCTTACTTTAGCACCAACCTTTCTAAGTATAAAAGTCGTCGTTATGGAGTAAATGCTTAATGCTGGGATCGACAATAAATCTTCGAGAAGGAATTGACATATCATCATTTTCCTTTCTTGAAAAGACAAGTAGACGGCTTTTATCAGGTATTAATTTGTTGTTGAATATTTAATTAAGTTTTTTTATTAAAATTTTAAAAGTTGTTGTTTGATCATTTGTTATTGACAATGACAGGTACTTTACTTTATTAGTAAAATAAATTAACTTTATTTTACTAGTACAATACTGTACTACTTTATGGATGCAAAATTGTTCTATAAATAGCCCTTTATTAACGTAGAAAAATTTTGATCTTTTTAACCTGCTAACGGAAAAGAAAACTTTAAGCTATCTGGTTGCTAGGTGTAGCTAGCTAAAAAAGTAAAACTTTCGCAGCTAAAATGGTAAATTGAATTATTTAAAAAATATTTTATGCAATCTTTATTTAATTGGGTAAAACAAAGAAGTCAGAATTTCTGTCTGACGCACGCAGCATGTATTTTACCAAAATGTTTTATTGTGTTTTTGCTACAATCATACTTTGGTTATTGTTATACATAAAGGTATGAGATTTGGGGTGTAAATTTATTTAAATAAGTATTCTAGTTTCCTGCTACAAAATAAAAAAGATATGTCAGGTGGTTTTTGAAGCACTTCATATTCAGTCCAGAGGTTAGGTTCTATTTACAAAGCAAGTTGTACTGAGAAGAAAGGTATGAGATCCCCACCTCCATTTTTTTTTCATTGAACTCAGAAAAAAAAAGAAAAGATTTCACTAAAGGGACTTATGTAAAATATGGACAAACCTTATATCCGAAAATCTTTATGAGTTAAAAGATTATCACACATAATAGGTAGGTACTCACTTAGAGGTAAAAAGGGTACGGTGGGTATGTAATTTATTTAGAAAGAAATTGTGGACAGAAGTTGGTCTAATTTTAAATCTCAGTACTTTAGAAAACCGAAATTTTCAAAAAAGAACATATTCCTTATTTTACTTAAGTTTCTTGGGGGGTTTTTTTTCTTAAGATTTATAACCTTTTATCGGATAGAATTTTGTTGGCAAATAAAACCCCCCTTTTTGGTAAAAAATATGTTTATAAAATGAAACGTATTATTCGAACACTCTATATATTTATATACATATATTCCAGTTAAAAAGAAAACTGCAAAATATTATCAAAACACTGGGCAAAATCGACAAATTGACGAAACTGACAATAGTGCATCATCACACGGACCACTGATCCTCTCTTATCGATTTCTCTGGAAGGTAAGTTGCCGCAGACGAAGCCGTCGGGGGAAAAAGTCTCAAAATGACAGCGACGTTGTCCCCGGGGGCTCTCCCCTTTCCCCCTTTTTCCCCGACCCCTTTTGGGGGGGCCGTCTGGAAATCAATGATGAAGCCGGCTTTAATCGGAAAGCTGGGAAATCTAACGAAAATATTATTTTATAATTTTAGTAGAATATCGAAGATTTGGGTTTATCAGGCTAAAATTGTATAAAGAAAAAGGAATATTTATTGAAATATATTTTTAATCTTTATATATTTACATTACCTTTGCGAAGTGTTGACAACTTAATTAAAAAAAAAGAAATTTATAGGGGGTGCCCAAAACGAATAATCATGAACGATAAATCACGATAAGAAGTTTACATATCCTTTTTTTACAGTCTCTACAAAATAAAAAGTAGAACATAACTTGGTATAAAATTGTCGAAACATTAAAATATTAACTAAGAAATTATAAGGTTTCAAAATAAAACATTATTTTAATGAACGCGTTATTAATTATAAGTATGACAAATGACAGTACATATCTCAAATAAGTTTAAGTACGAAAATGTTACGCTCTCGATTTTTTTTTATCTAGTCTTGTAACCCATTGCACTCTGAATTTTATAGATTAAGTTTTAATCTACGTAATTACCTTGATTAAAATCAATTATAATCCTAATTATAATTATTATTTATTTATTTTGTGTTAGGGTTTACTTTTAGTGCTACATAATGTAGACATCTATGGTATCCCTGTTGTAAAGTAGGTTGTTGTAGTCTTTGCTATAAACTGTGTTATTTTTATTTAAATATTAAGTGGTATTCCGTAGCATTTGGGTTATATAACCCTGGAGTTATTTAACCGAGTTGCTACATCATAGCACCGATTATCTACTGCATTACACTGCACTGCAGCTGACGATAAAGAGCTTAAAATAAAGTAGCTCTGCACCTTAAAGTCTTTAGTTTTTAAACAGTACAAATAGGGCTCCAGTAACCTATTTGCTCTAGGGCTCTTGGTTACATAGCTACGTCACTGACTGCAATATAAAATAATAATATATAATTCAGGAATAATCAGAATTTAAATATTTTTGATAATACAGCTTGTCTATAGAACTGCTAATTTAAGCAAAAAAAAACTGTCAATTGATTGCCAACGTCGACTTGTTGTTTAAAAAAATTAAAAAAATACAATATTGTTTTTATTTTTATTATTAATTAATAACCAAACAGGCACCACTAAAATGAATATTGTCCCTGACATAAAAAAAGTCATCAGTAAGAGTCGGTATTTCAAATAAAAAAAATTACTTAATAGACGAAAAAGTATCCATAATTATGTGGCATTATGCGGAAAACAGTTTTAGAGCAGTATCTGAAATGTTTTCAGTTTATTTCCCCACCAAGCCCATTTCGTCCATTTCAACTATTAAACGTATTGTTAGTAAGTTCCAGTCCAAAGGTACCGTAATAAATAATTGTAAATGTTTAACTGAAGGTAACAAAAATAGAGCCGAAGAAAAAGAGAATAGAGATCTTAATATTTTACTGAGTGTGGAGAAAAGAAATGGTTAGTACGAGGGTTCCTTTGCAAGGGGTAAATAAACACCATAGAATAGTATTGCGTACTTTGAAAAAACACAAATATTATTCGTATAAATTCGAAAAACATCAAGAGCTGCAGGAACAAGATAAAGAGCGAAGAATAGCATTTTGTTTTAAAATGATGAAATGAGCAAATAACGATAGGAATTTTTTAAGAAATATTTGTTTTACCAATGAATGTACATTACCCTCAACAAGAACCAAATGTTCAGAACTTACTTCCGGTATTGGAGCCAAGAACCTGAACTTTGCTTTGTTCATACTTGAACACAATATCCCCAAAAAACAAATGTATTCGTGGAAATTATCGGACACCATATCATTGGACCCTTTTTAATGGACTATAACCTTACAGCAGAAACCTATTTGGACTTATTTTAAAATCAAATTGGACCCTCCTTGGAAGAAGTTGTTCAGGAAGATCAAATGATCTGGTACCAAATAAATGGTTGCCCCGCCCATAATGCCCGTAGGGTTAAAAGTACCTGGAAAATGCTTTTAACGGCAATATTATTGGTCCACGGTACCGGATACTTTGGTCAGCCAGGTCACCTGATCTTTCACCGAATGACTTCTTTCTGTGGGATCACTTAAAAAGTGTCCTTTATAAAAGTGTAAAATCTGAGAATATAAACCAGCTACAAAACGCTATTTCATTAAAATGTAATAAAATTTCGAAATATCAACTTAGCAACGTTAAAAATGAATTTTATGATCGGTTGGTAATTCCCTATCATTTTTAAAAAAGTTATTGTATTTTATTTCATTTTATTTTTCCACACCTCTCTTTTTGGGATCTATTTTCAATCTTTTGAGTTAAACATTTACAATTATTTATTGCAATGGCTTGTCTATAAAACTGCTAATTTAAACAAAAAAAAATATTGTCAATTGGTTGCCAACATCGATTTGCTGTTGTAACAATTAAAAAATTAAAATAATGTTTTTATTTTTATTGTTAAAAAAATTCTTCTGCGTTTCATTACGAAATATCACAATTTTACCCAAATATCTGGAGTATTTAAAGTTTTTTTTCGGCGTCCTCAATAGAGGTAATAACAGCCAAAACAAACAATAAAAACCACGTGCGCTATTGTGATGAGCGAGACCGGTCCTTGGTCTGCGGTCTTGGTCTTGGTCGCAAGCCAAGAATAACCCCGCAAGACCAAGACCAAGACCGGTATGCGCAAGACCAAGACCGAGGAGTGCAAGACTACGCAAGACCAAGACCGACCTGCAAGACTCTTGCATTTATGCGATTTTTTTTTAATATTATAAATTTCAATTTTTATACTAAATATATAGAGGTATTTCATACAGACATGACAAAAAAATTGTCGAGAACTGCCAAAAAGGCGATTATTTAATAAGTAACAGGTTTTTTTTATAAAATAATAATTAAATCAATTACTTATTATTATTGTTATATATCTCCGAAACCGTTAACGAAAGACAAAACTAGGGGTACACAGTTATAGAAGCTGAAAATTACTTTCATATTCCTAATGTTAAATATAGCTATCTAGTAATGCCACTTACAGGGTAAATTAAAAATTTCAAAATCCAGAAATACATTATTTTTGTTCCACACTAAAGAAGCGGCATCACAAGATTACTTCTTAAAACTAAGGAATAAATGTGAAAGTGATAGATTTATAAAACAAATTGTCACGTCATATAGAAGTTCTTTTTAGATTAATGAAAAGAATGATGACGTCATTTTTGTCAAAACCGAAAATAATATTTAAAAACTATCAACGTCGACATTGTTCCTATATGACAGTTCAACAATTTCCAGCATAATATACTGGGTGGCGATTTTTTTATAAATGGATTTTTTGCCATTTAGTTTTTATTTTAGGTTAAAAGTTAAAAATAAGGGAGTTTTTTTGAGTGGCAGTGGATTCTTAGGAAAAATAAATAATTCCACATTTACGCCCTTTTTTCCTACAATTTTTTTATGTTCAGATCTCAAGCTTTGTCACACTCTTAGGCCACCTTGTAAATGTAGAATGTTTATAACGTATTTTCACAAACTTTATGCGGCAAATGTTTAACTAATTTGAAGATAAAAAGTTCAAAATATGGACTGAAAAGATTCTTGAATAACTTTTTTTTAATCAGAAACCTGTGCTTCATATCAGAATCATTCTAACGGAAATTTCACGTCACAACATCACATTTTGTATTTGCTTTAATTTTATATGGTTCTTAAAAGAAAATTTAAATAATTCTCATTACTAAAATCTTTCTATATGTCACTAAATGTATAAAAGCAGGTTATGTCTCAATTCAACTAAAAATGGACCACAATAAATAAATAACCCCAACATTTAAAATATGCTTTTTAATCAAATAATTTAAATGCACGTGTAAGGTTAAAATTGGTAAATTTTAAAATTTTAACAAAAAAATATAGCCTTCATTTTTATTTATTTTTAAGTACTAAAAAATATATTTTATTCAAGATTGATTAGTTTAAATAATTACTACCAAAAAAAAAAAAAGCAAGACCAGGCTTGCAAGACCAAAAACCAAGACTAGCCCGGTCTTGGTCTGGCTTT
The DNA here is from genome assembly GCA_019359885.1 of Listronotus oregonensis. Lineage (NCBI taxonomy): Eukaryota > Metazoa > Arthropoda > Insecta > Coleoptera > Curculionidae > Listronotus > Listronotus oregonensis. The sequence goes on along the minus strand of JAHBCN010007689.1, from coordinate 36,083 downwards.
GCTCATCACTAGTGCGCTACTCAAATAGCGCATTTCTTAAATTAAGTTTGTTAGCGCTAAACAAAGCACCCATATCTCTCTAATAAGTGTATCAAATTTATCATAACTATCAATTTAAAGCGATTTAATATTGCCTTTCATAACTATATTTTCTTAAAACTTCACAGAATTTCCACTTTTAACCTATCCTTCACAAACGTTACCGTAGAGGAAAAAACTCGAGCTTCAAAAAAGCGTTACAGCGCCATTAATCAAGACAGTTTACCGTCTGATTTATGCCAGGTACTAAATTACACTACCGAAGATTTAGAACAGCTTTTGTAAAAGACATATGACCCCATCTGGAGATTTAATATCAAACTCTTGACAAATGCGGTCATAATATCCAGGCTCGTATCAATTTTAAAATATAAACGTACCGAGAGATCGTTTGCACTATGCACTCGCGTTTCTAAAATGGCGTGTATTGCTTTGACGATAAATTTATTTATTTGAGACAAATTTCAGCAAAGCAAGACACTTTCTTTTATAATTTACTCATTTTTTAACGTTTTCTTGAAGGTGTTAGACAATGTAATGGTTTCAATAACACTAGAATCTTGGACTTCCATTGTCTTTATTTGTTAATTGTTACACAACGTTTCGGTTAGTGATGTATCTCCAACCGTTTTCAAGTGATAACTAAAAACTATTCCTAAAAGCTACGACTTATATACTATCCCTTGTTCACCGAAGCTTGACCGACTTTTCACGGTTCAGCAACGGCTGCCAGATATTCGAAATATCGATGCTAGGCTTGCTAAATACATTTTTGTTGTTTAAAATTATTACAGCTTCTTTGAATTTTCTTTTCTTCCAGTGGGTTTCTTTATAAATAGTTTTTTCTTCCGACCATTGTATGCGGTGTTGTTTTGACCAAGCGTGTTCGGCAATCCCTGACTTCGACGTTTCACCTCGTTCCGTATGTTTTTTGTGTTCTTTAACTCTAATTTCAAGTGGTCTCTTTGTTTCCCGATGTATACCTCACCACATTCACAGGGAATTTGGTAGATACAGTCCTTATTTGAAACATTGTTGTCTGGTCTCGTCTTAGTAAGAATACTTCTTAGAGTGGTTTGGGATTTAAACGCCGTTTTAATATTATACTTATTCGCGATTCTGCGAATCTTTTCCAAAGTTCCTTTAATATATGGAATTGTCATAAATATTTGGTCAGTCTGGTCTTGGTTCAAATTAGAGTTTCTTGTCTTATTTTGATATTTTTCGATTGTTTCCTTTATTAGCCTCTCACTGTATCCGTTCTGCTTAAGATCCCTAGTTATGTTATCCATTTCCTCTTGCAGTAATTCCTACTGTAACATACTTATTTTTTATTGAGAAAAACACCAAGTAAGTAACCATTGTTACTGACTTGTTAAACTACTAAAATCGCTTCCATTTGAGGGCGTAAAATTGCACTTTTACGCACAAAAGCGAAAAACTAACAAAAACCTTCGCATTTATAAATTTATAAAACCACAATAAACCAAAATAACGCCTAACTTTTTCCAAACAACAATTTATTTATTTAACGTTATGTTTAAAGTACACTGATTTACAATTTAAAACATTTTTCTTTTTCTCCTTTCCTGGGAGCCGTCTTCATTTACTCTTTTATATCAATCCTCCCATTATTTTTGTTCGTTCTACAAGTCTGTATAACCCCGAGATTAGTTTGTTGATATATTCCTGTGGGCTCATTTTCGGTTGGCCAAATAATGCCTGTCTTTTGTGATTCAACGCTTCACAATCACACAGGATATGGTAGGCTGTTTCTTCCCCCTCGTCGCACATTCTGCAAAGTCCCCATTGTAAGAGCCTATGTGTAGGTGTCCTCTTAGGTTATCGTGACCTGTTAGCAGCACTACTGGTATGCAAAGTTTTTTCCAACTTTGTCTGAGTAGTTCTTCCTTCCTTCTTTTGGATGGACCTCTTATTAACCCTTTTCCACGTCTTAAGCCGTTTATTAAACTTGTTTAATAAACTTTTGTTTGTTGGACTTGTTCAGTAAAACTTTTGTTTTACCAACCTTAAACTTTTGTTTTTAAACAAAGGGCTGAAACACCCCTTGACATCTGCAACATGTTTAAATCTTCACCTCTAGTTGCAAGCAATGAGGATGTAATGCTTGCTGCCGCCGCTTGTGTGGTTATATGCTGTTCGAAGAATTTAAGGGCTAAAAGACGGTTTTGGGTACGTCCTTCATCGAGAGCAAGGAAAAATATAGTGGTAGTGATTTAATACTCGATTTGCAAAGAGATGACAAAGACTTGTTGGCGGGGGAACTGAGATCTAACGGCAGTTTTAAGCACTTCTTAAGAATGACAAGTTCAAACTTTGAGTACTTGATTCTGCGTATCGGATGACAAATTGAAAAGAAAACTACATCATTTAGGAATGCAATTCTGGTGAAAGAAAGACTAGCTGTAACCCTACGATTTTTGGCTTCTGGTGACTCTTACAAGAGTTGTCCTATATGTTTCAAATTTTAGCACAATTCAACAGAATTAACTGTTCATCCAATTCAACCCAAGCATCGCGCCCTTTGTTTCTGTTTTTAAAATGGCCCAACGTAGGGTCCTACAAAAGTTTCCTTTCCTTGTATCTCTCGATTAACTTAAAACGTCTACTGACGCCACTCCATTAGCACAATTATCGCAAAAACCAAAAACATCGCAGACAGGTTATGCGATGTTTACTAGATGACAGCCTGAGGCACACTGACCTGTTGTATAAACAAGTTGCTCGGCGCAAAACAATTTTAAACATGTTTGATAAGAAAAGTTCATGAAACGTCGACTTTCTTTGATTTTTACCGACTCGGACCGGGACGATTTTTGGTCGTACAACACGCTTGTTGTAAAACATTCTACAACTTTTTATATTGCGCTTTTGAACTTGTTGTACAACTCGGTTGTAAAACACAAGTTTATTAAACAAGTTGCATAGTGTAAACGCGGCTTTATTCTACTCAGGCCTGAGGTAGCCTCGTGTTTGTTTCGGATCCATTCCCTGGTTTGCCCTCACACTATGGTTTTGGTCACTTCAAGGGCAGGTTCTTGTCCAAAGAATGGTGTGGGTGATCCCTGTCAAGGCTAGTTTATCCGCTTTTTTGTTGCTTTTATTCTCAAATGTCCTGATACCTGGTACCCACAGGAAATTTACCCTGTTGCGTTCTCCCAGAACTTCCAGTTCTTTTTGGCATTCCCATGTCAGCTTGGACGTTACCTTGGAGTTTACTAGTGCCCCTAGTATCGCCTGGGGTCTGTTATTATGCAGAACCGCTTGTTTTTAAGACCTTCTGTTATTTTCTTTTGCACAGTGCAAAAAAGCATGTACTTCCGTTTGAAATACAGAGCTGTGTGTTCCTAGTGAAATGGAAAATTGTGATTTCCTCATTTCACTGTACAGGTTGGGCCAAATTGGGCACTTTTAAAGGGAAACTCCCATTTTTAAAGGAGATAGATGAAAATTAATGTCGGTGTCTGGAGCTCAATTTTCGGAAAAAACATAATGGTAAAAAAACTGACCACCGGTGTTTTTCAAAAAAGTGCATTTTTTAAAAATCGCTTGTAACTTTTTTGCTATGGAAAATTTGAGTTTCGTAAAAACATTTCCAAAGCAACTTTTTACGTAGAATTTAAAGGTGTAAATATATTTTTTTTACAATCAATAGTTTAAAGTTATTAACAGAAAAATCGATGTTTCATATGGGGACACCTGTATATTTTTGAATAATTGAAAATAACTTTAAATTACCTTTCCAAAAATATAGCACATTAATATTTTATAAAATGAAACTTATATTTACAATGAATGATGTGTCGAATTTTATAACAATGTAAACTATATTTAGAATAAGATTAACAAATAAAATATAAAAAACAACAATAAAAAGTAATAAACCAGCGCAAGGATTTGCTCGGAGATGTTCGAATTGTCGACCGGTCTCTCTTATGCACAAACGGCACCGTTTCTGGACATTTCTTGAGAATTCATCAATTCAAGAGGGATTAGAGATGCAAACCCTTGCACAACCGCTACTTCTAATTCTCGTCTAGAATGTATGGTATTTAAAAATAAGGTCCTTCAGTCTTCTCCCAAAGATAAAAATCCATGGGCGTTAAGTCCGGTGACCCCCCAACGGATGGGACCTTGGTTAGCTATCCAATTATTGTCAAAGTTATCTGCCAAAAATTATTAATAATTTCAGCGTTGTGAGGCGGTGCCCCGCTTGCTGGAAAAATATGTTTCCAGTTCCTTAGAGGTAGATCATTAATGAAGGGTTCTATTTGTTTTCCTCAAAATTTGCAAATATCGTTGAGGGTGAGGGTACCATCATAAATTAACGGGCCAATAATCCTACCTCAAAAAACCCGCCCAAAACACTAAACCCAAATCTTCCCGGTTTCTTAGCTCGACCCACTAAATGAGGGTTTTGTTGCGCCCAAGTATACGAGTTATAGCGGTTAAAAATACCGACACTGCTTATATATGCTTCGTCAGTCCAAATACAATTCAGTGGGAAATCGCGCACATGGTTACATTTTTCCAGAAACCACCGACAAAAATCTATGCAGCGTTCAAAATCTCCAGGTCTAAGATGATGCACTTTTCTGGTCCTGTATGGTTTATATTTGTATTTCTTTAAAGTTCGTGTAACATTAGTTCTTGCCAACGTTTTCAATTATTTTGAACGGCTCCTAAAACTACTATCTCTTCTAACTCCTTATCCCTATTTGTTATATACTGTTTTGACCTTTTTTTCTCAAACTGGCCGCTATTAATAAGGTTGTGTCGCAATCTTCCAAAAATATCTTTAAAAGGTTGTCTTCTTTCTGGAGATTGGTTGTGGTATAAATTGCTTGCTGCTTCTGGATTCTCCCCGGCTCGGCTTCTATAAAACAAACTATCATATCCCATTTTTCATAATTTTTAAATTTAATTTTAAATTTATTTGAAAGATTTGACTAAATTACGACGTGTTTACAGCCAAAATTACAATTTGACAATTACCAATAAGCATTTGTTTACTATTAAAAACTCTTTATTTCGAAGAGAACTCAAGCAAAATATTAAGAGTGCTATCTTTTTGGAAAGGTAATTTAAAGTTATTTCTAATTATTCAAAAATATACAGTGTGTCCCATATAAAACATCGATTTTTCTGTTTAACTATTAAACTATTGATTGTAAAATAAATATATTTACACCATTAAATTCTACGTAAAAAGTTGCTTTGGAAATGTTTTTACAGAAACTCAAAATTTTCCAAGGCAAAAAAGTTACAGCGATTTTAAAAATCACTTTTGAAAAACTCAGAAATGGTAACAGATATCGATGTGCGGTTTTTACCATTATGTTATTGACGAAAATTGAGCTCCAGATATCGAAATTAGTTTTCATCTATTTCCTTTAAAAATGGGAGTTTCCCTTTAAAAGTGCCCAATTTGGTCCACCCTGTACACGTCCGCTTTAAACGCCCTTGGTACAAAAACAACTATTTTTCTGTTCAAGTGTTTTTTAATCTTAAATAAACGGATTATAGACCACAAAAAAGTTCGATCAGATATTCAGTATTAATCCTAAAAAATAATACATTTGCCGACATCAAGAAAACTTCAGTGCCTAACTTCACTTTGACATACAGCGTTTCATTAGCACATACTTTTCTTCTTCTTTCCGGGTGCTCTGGCTATAATAAAACTGTCCGTCAGTCAAGCGGGCCCTGACTGCGAAATTAACTGTACGAAAATCGGACTTGTCGCTTGATTATCGGGAAAAGAATTTGCTGAATGTTGGGGATCTGTTTAAATCTTGTTAGAACAGTGGCAGTCCAGAACTTTTTTATATAGTGTATGAGGGCTATACAATTTTCAGCTTATCCTAAATTTAAAATAGAATTATAGAAACAAAAAATAACCAGTTTTTCTCGACAGGCAGATGAGGGGTGTAGCCTGCTTCTTTTAACTTTGAAAAAAATCCACTGAAAGAAAATAAATTTTTAAAAAACTGCAATAATTCTAAACAACCAAAATGTACATGGTTTTTGGCTATATTTTGAACGGGGTCTACACGTGTTATCTTTAGGAATATTTAGAAAAGTTAAATACAAGAGTTTTATTGTTTTATCTGAACCGCTAGGATTTGCTAAGAAAAGAAACAAATGATAAACGACAAGTTGACAAATGAACATCAACTTTCTTATTTTTAATGCAATGCCCTATTTACTAATAGACAATTTTTTCTGATTTCAAATATATAGTTTGCCTATTTGCATTACCGTTTTTTGCAATATTTAAATTTTAGAATTGAATTTTTTATTATTCAGACCTCTTGCGTCTTAGCTAGTTACGCGAAGTGGGCTTTGATAAAATACCTATATTATTAAATAAAACAACAAATATTACAGTCATTGTCACCGCAATAAAGTCTGTCAAATTTGATAAAATTAAAGAGTTGGGAAATTAGATTTCTTTATTATGGGTTATTCCAAACAAGAGAAGTTAGATATAGTTAGAATTTATTATAGATTTAATAATTTAAAACTGGCACGAAATCAGTATCTAAGAGAGTATCCTCAAAGAGTTACTCCATGCAAAACAACGATCATTATATTATTAAAAATTTTGAGCAGAGAAAAACTGTTTTTAGGAAAAAAAGAACTATAGCAAGAAAAGAGGAGCAGGATTTGGAGGTTTTGCTATATTTTCAAGGTAAATATAACAGTATAAAAAAAGAATGTTTAATAGCTACGTTTTATATTTTTAGAAGATCCAGAAAGATCTATACCAGATGTTACCCGTATTGTCAATAAATCTTGGTGGAAAATTTATGAAATTTTAAATTATTACCATTATAAGCCCTATAAATTTTAACCGGTTCAAAACTTAACCGAGGAAAATAAAATGCGAAGGACCGAGTTTTGTCAAGAAATGTTGATAAGAATACAACATGACCCTAACTTTCTAACAAAAATTGTTTTTACAGACGAGGCGACTTTTACAACTGCCGGAATGTTTAATCGCAAAAATAAACATTTTTGGGCTACTCAAAACCCTCAAAAAAAACAAGTTGTGAAAATTCAAAGGCGAAAATCTGTCAACGTTTGGTGTGCAATATATAGAAATAGGGTTTTAGGTTCTATAATATTTGAGGGGAACATGAATGATCAAAAATATCTCAGGTTTTTACAAAATAACATAGAGAACCTTTTGAAAGAGTTGCCAGTAATTAATTATAACCAGATTATATGGCAGCAGGACGGAGCTCCTGCTCATAATGGGTTCAGGAAACCAGAATTTCTTAATAATAAATATAATTTATGGATTGGAAGGCACGGTCCAATACATTGGCCACCCAACAGTCCTGATCTCTCCCCGTTGGATCTATTTTTGTGGGGTTATTTAAAGAATAAAATATACTATAATAGATGTCACACTTTAAAGAACTTACTCAAAAATTACTAACAGAGATTCGAGAATTAAACCATTTTAATCCACAGTTTATACTAGATGCGATTAGACATAAATTGAAAAACAATATTCAGGATTGCTTTAATAACGGTGGTAGCTGGGTCGAATAAGTTATGTGTTTATGATACCTAATTATGTAATTTCAAATTAAATGATTATTTTAGCTATTTTTAAAATATTGTTTTTTTAACAATATAATTAACTTCCTAACTCTTTAATTTTATCAAATTTGACAGACTTTATTGCGGTGACAATGACTGTAATATTTGTTGTTTTGTTTAATAATATAGGTATTTTATCAAAGCCCACTTCGCGTAACTAGCTAAGACGCAAGAGGTCTGAATAATAAAAAATTCAATTCTAAAATTTAAATATTGCAAAAACGGTTAATGCAAACATAGGCAAACTATATATTTTTGAAATCAAAAAAATTGTCTATTGTAATAGGTTAAAATAAATAGGGCATTGCATTAAAAATAAGAAAGTTGATGTTCATTTGTCAACTTGTCGTTTATCATTTGTTTCTTTTCTTAGCAAATCCTAGCGGTTCAGATAAAACCATAAAACTCCTTGTATTTAACTTTTTTAAATATTCCTAAAGATAACACGTGTAGACCCCGTTCAAAATATAGCCAAAAACCCTGTACATATGACGTCACGTTTATAATACTTTAGGTTAAGTAGAGTGGATAACTATGCCAACAGCAAACGTCATTTTATAGCCCGAGACTCATCACCAAAAATTATTTATGTTTTACCTATCTATTATTGATCTATAATACCTTAGAAAAGGAATATGTTATGATAGCAATAATACCTGCTGTCAATTAGATTATAAGCGGGCATTATGATAATGCCCGCTTATAATGCCCTAATGCGCTAATATGGAAATTTTATTGCTTATCCAATTTTATTTTCTCACAATAAAGATCAAGTTTATACAAAAATTTTTTTTTTCTTTAAACAATACTAAAATTAAACTTTATTTTAAATAATAAAAATTACAATTTTGAAATGTCCCGGAAAATGTAGCTGATCCCACTATAGAATGGTCGGTGTTTTTTGTGATGGTAGCAGCGGTGGTAGCACTAACGCTATTTTGTATAGAAGAACAGTCCATTAAAGAATTTTCAATAGTCGATACGGAATTAACTGAATTGGCAATCATTTTGGCTACTTTGTTTTTGGATGAAATACTTTCTTTTATATATCCTTCAGCTACTGAAGAGCTTTCCCATTTCCCATGTTGTTTTAGTGTTTCAAACGAAGCACCTGCCTCAACAAGTAAAGTTGACGATGTGCGACGCAAACAGTGGCCGGTGTAAGCTTCTGCATTATCCAGTTTTAAAAATTTTGCGATCAATGTTGGGACGCTTCCTATGGTATTTTTTCCAATGGGTTGTACTGTACATCGACCCTTTCTATAGGTAAGAAAGAATCTTCGCTCCTTTATTCCAGCTGGTTTTAATGTTGTGTACTTTTTTACTAAATTTAAAGCGCCTAAATCTTCTTCAATGATAGTAAAACTTTTTGAAGTTGAAGTTTTAGTTTCTGGTACCTTTATAACCAAGACTGTTCCTCTATCTTCAATGTCATCAATGGTCATTTTGACCAACTCATCTCGTCTTAAACCTCCAAAACACCCATTACCAATATGACTTTGTGTACCAAGCAGATATCATCAGGAGCCTTCTTAATAAATTTTAATATTTGTTCTCCTTCCAAAACTTTAGACTTCTTCGGGACGTATCCTTTCGACTTAACTTTTAAAAAAGATATGAGACGATGGTATTGCGAAATGTCTATATTTTCATAGACCATCAACGTAGACCTTAGGGTGGAATACTTGGTCCAGAGAGAGTTCGGACTGTATTTTTCCGACTAAAAATAATAAAGTTTGTTAAACATATGTATTATAATAAAATCAATAACTTACCAGTTCCTGGAAATATGACATTAAAACGTTTTCGGTTATTTGAAGAATTGCGTTCGCATCTTTCCAAATACCAAATATGCCATACTCCCGATCATACTGTTGCCTTGATTTAACTGGCAAAAGATTTTCGGTCGCTTTTATGGCCTTTTCTCTTATATTTTGTGGAATTTCTTCCATTGTGAGCAAATCGTTAAATAAAAAATGCCAACTGACTAACTAACAGAAACATCAAAGTCAGACTTAACACCAGTCATTATCTACTTACGTATACAGGTACAGGTGCAACTTATTTTTTATATTGCGAATAAATAATGTAATTAGTCATTGAAAAACTCTTTTTTGGGTAAAACATAAAGCATTGTATGCACCACGGGCTTTATGCGGTCAGGTCGAAATCTAGCCCTCGGGCCAGAGGCCCTCGGGCTATTTCGACCTTCAGGGCATTATAGTCCCAGTAACGCCCTTGATACATAAATAGCTATAAAATCAACTTTTTTAAAAAATTTAGAAAAAAAAACAAAACATTTTTAAATCTTTGAAGCCCTCTGCAGGCTAATTGAAGCAATTTTGGATATAGGTAAGTTCGCTTTAATAGATTTATTTTGACGCTCGGAGTCTGTCAACAAACATTGTACACGTTCTTATATATTTATAATTAAAATATCCAGTTGAACACAAGTCATTTATAATTTTAACGTATTCCAGACTTACTTTTTTTACACTCCCTGTTTGTACTGTCCTGAAACCAATAATCTTTGCAATAACATATTCCATTAACAACCTTTCCTGGCTTAATGGGGCATGTGCTGTTCGTATACTCAGCGTGCGGATTTTTCACTCCAAGTTCTGGTATACACTGACCATCCAGCAGGAAAAAGCCTCTATCACATATGCAAGTGGCGGTTTTCTCAAAGAAGAAGGCGTTCGGGCAGGCATTGCACTCTATTTCTGATAGATCGGAAGAAACACCTTACAAAAAAATGGTTAATTTTTAATTTTCTACCATTGCCAAGCGATGATCAAAATTATTTTTTTATCGAAAATAATATCATCGTTCCGGAATAATAGTAAGACAACTTAAAATTCTTGTTCTTTTTCGATATACTGATAAGGTTTTTTGCATTCATTCTGAAAATATACTCAAAAAAAATTTAATTCTATTCACTACCCTCCTATACCGGGTGGTGCGTCGCCGAACGGAACATAGGAAATCCCATGTAAATTTTAAGGGGGTCAATTATTGGCTTCCCTGTACAGGGTGTCCCAAACTGGACGCGTTCTTATGAGAACAACCCTTATTTGAAGAGATAGAAAAAAATTAACTAAGGTGTCCGGGGCCCAAATTTAATGAGAAAACTACTGGCTAACAAAACTTTGCTATCTCTTATCGTTTGGCCACTAGAGGGCGTTTCTCGAATTTTATCGATTTTTTAAATGCCCCATAACTTTCTTATTAATAAAGATGATTAATTTTGATAAAAACTTTCTTATTGCACTTTTTTTCGTAGAATTCATTGCGATAGGCAGATTTTTTACAGGGCGTTTATATTTTCGTGTACCACCCCAAAATCATTTTTTTTATATGGATCACCCTATATATTATAAGATTTTTGAAAAGGTGGTAAAATTTCCTAAATTTTGATGTATCACTTGTTATGTTTATCTTGAAAACTATTAGCAGTATTACGATTTAAAAATTAAAATAATGTGCCTACAGATATCAACATTGCCATGACTAATGAAATGACATAGGAAGCCAACATGTTATGATTAAAGCCACATATTTAAAGTTGCTACGTAAAAAAGCAGTAGGCCGTGCATATGATTTTTTGTTTTAATATTTTAACAGCGTCTGAATAGTTGAAAATTGACAGTGGTACTTGATATTGTTAAAAATTTTGGTATTTTTAGTAGAAAAAAAAGGTTTTTGGAAAGTGTTAAAAAATGTATGAAAATTTTGAAAAGTTCAACATGCTTAAATGTTACATAGAAAGCAACAAAAATGCTCAGGCGGCAAGAAACTTGTATTTTCAAAGATATCCCGAACGGCAGCAACCATCCAGAGATGTATTTGCTAGACTTGTCCATAATCTTTAAAATGTTGACTCTTTTAACAAACCCAGAGCAAATTATGCATAAAATCAAGAAATTTAAAACAAAAATAAAGTAAAAACTTTAACCGTATTGGGCACTTTATATGAAAATAATGGTACAACTTCCACAAGAAAACTTGAAGCAGAGACTGGCATATCCAGAAGTAAAAACCACAGGATTTAAAAAAAAAACAAATTTAAACCTTATCGAACCCGCAAAATCCATCATCTTCTCCCTGGGGATTTTGATCGAAGAACTAGTTTTTGTGAATGGTTTTTAAATAAAATACAAAATGAACCATATTTTGCTTTAAATTGTATTTGGTCTGACGAGGCTTCGATCAGTAGTGCGGGCATATTTAATCGGTTTAATGATTGCACTTGGTCCCAAGAAAGTTACGACTGTCCAAACAGACAACAAGGAAGATTTGGCTTCAACGTGTGGGTGGGAATTTTTAAAGGACAATTCATTGGACCCTACATTTATGATAAACCGCTGAATTCTAGACAATATTTGGATATTTTAAGGGACCAGGTTGAACCATTCTTGGAAGATATTCCCATAAATCTGATACCCAGAGTCTTCTTCCAGCATGATGGTGCCGCTGCGCATTGTGCAAGGACCATAAACGATTACCTTAATGTTCAGTTTGGTGAAAATTGGATGGGAAATCAAGGGCCCATAAAATGGCCTGCCAGGTCAACGGACCTGACTCCCTTAGATTTTTTTCTTTGGGGTAGAATTAGAAACCTTACTTATAAAAACAATAATTTTAATAGCCGGGAAGAATTAGAAAGGGCGTTGCGAGGTGCGTTTAACCGAGTTCAAAATATAGAACTTATTAATGCAGTTAATGCTGTTAAAAAAAGATGTAGAATTTGCGTACAACAAAATGGGAGACAATTTGAACATGTGTTAACATAATTTAATTTTATTTTTGTTTATTTATTATCGTTAATTAAATTCCATAAAATTTTATATTAGGATTAGGTAAAGTTAGGTTTTTTTGTTAATATTGTTGGTTTGTTGTTGTTGTCGTTTGTGTTTTAGATAACTATTAATTTAATATATTAACTATGAGTAATCATATCATAAAACTTTAGATCTGTTGTTTTAATCATAACATGTTAGCATCCTATGTCATTTTATTAGTCATGGCAATGTTGATTTCTGTAGGCACATTATTTTAATTTTTAAATCGTAATACTGCTAATAGTTTTTAAGATAAACATAACGAGTGATACATCAAAATTTAGGAAATTTTACCTGCTTTTCAAAAATCTTATAATATATAGGGTGATCCATATAAAAAAAATGATTTTGGGGTGGTGCAGGAAAATCTAAACGCCCTGTAAAAAATCTGCCTATCGCAATGAATTCTACGAAAAAAATGCCTTAAGAAAGTTTTTATCAAAATTAATTATCTTTATTAATAAGAAAGTTATGGGGCATTTAAAAAATCGACGAAATTCAAGAAACGCCCCTAGGCAAAAACGATAAGAGATAGCAAAGTTTTGTTAGCGCCAGTAGTTTTCTCATTAAATTCGAGCTCCGGACACCTTGGTCAATTTTTTTCTATCCCTTCAAATAAGGGTTGTTCCCATAAGAACGCGTCCAGTTTGGGACACCCTGTACATTTACAGAAAAAATGTAAGATAACTTTTTGAAGAGGTCAATCTGACAAACCCTCGTGCCAAGTTTCAAAAAATTTTAATAAGCGAATCTTGAATTATTCAATTAAATGTTCGCAAAATTGCCAAATTTTCGGTTCAGGTAAAACCAAACAGAAACCAGCCACCAGCAAACAATTTGTTATAAGGCTTTGTCAAATCTGACCTTCAGCCGAATACAAGGAATGTTTTTTTTTCATTTCATCAATCTCACAACCATTACATTCAAGGTAAAAGACACGTTAATATTATTTTTTTATCAAACTTTTTATTTAATGTAACAATTAAGTCTAACTAATAACAATTATTACTATCGATCATTAAAAAAATAATTTTATCACACTAGAATTTAATTAAACCAAAAGCAGTATCTGAAGTATTTTCAATTTATTTTCCCATCAAGCCTATCTGGTCCATTTTAACCATTAAACGTATTGTCAGTAAATTCGAGTCCAAAGCCATCGCAATAAATAATTGTAAATGTTTAACTCAGAAGATCGACAATAGATCCAAAAAAAGAGAGAACTGAACTCTTAATATTTTACTAGGAGTGGAAAAATAAAATGAAATAAAATACAATCATTTTTTTTAAATGATATAATATAAACATAAATTAATCCAGAGTCTATTAATCTAAAGGGGTTATGACATCGTCGAGAATGGTGATAGCAAAAGTCCAAGACGTGAGGGTGTGAAAAGGGTCGCTTATGTTGGCGGCCCTGTCGGGTAACTCCAAAAGTTACTAGCATTCTCAGCTGTGGACAGAGTCGTGCCACAAGTCGAAGTTTTTATATGGGGTTATTTTTACAGTTGAAAATATTTGTGTACAGAGTTGATATTTTATTGGTTTTGACTTTTTTTACTATATTGTTTTTGGTAGTGTTTAGTCGTGTAGTTTTAATTAGTCCTTAGTGTGCAATAGACCAAAAAGTTGTGTTTCCCATAAAGATTCTGTTATTTGCTCGGAGCATGTTAAAAAAGACGATTTTTATATGTCTTCCAGAAAAATTGCAAAAGCGGTGATTATGAGATCCTGATCAAAAAGGAAAAAGGCGATTAATAAAAGAAGGTAAGGTGAAAAATATGATATATCCTAATGCTATTAATTACCAACAAATATTTTTTTATTGAAGCAGTTCCATTCAGTTTGCATTATTACACCTCGGATAACACAAACACGGTTTTTAAGTCCACCAGTGACTCTTCACAACTCTGAATGTAGTTACACAGTTATTAGTAAGTAAATTGAAATTTTTGTGTGATTTTAATTATAGTTATTTGTTGTCAAGAAAGTAAATAGTCAATATTGACTTGCTTATACCTAGAACTGATCAACTTTAGGTATATGCATTAATGTACCTTCAGAATGTGTATTTAATATTTTTTTCTCATTATTTTGTACATTTATTAAGTTTGCGGTTAGTTACATTCTTTAATTGTATTTAATTTTTTTGGATACTTATCTACCAATTACTTGGTATATTATGTTGAAAAAGACATGTTTTAAAATATAATTTATATTTTTTAGATTTGCCTTTTACAAGTTTAAAATTAACTGATGTAAACCTACCTTGCACTGAAAAAGTTTTTGTTTAGATTGTGTAGTATGAAGTGGACTGCGAAGAACTTGTAAGTTAAACTTTCGAGTACCAAATAAGAACACGAGATCTAATTCTTTGTTTTATCTTGCAAGGGCTGCCAACAAACTATAAATGAAATTTTTGTGTTTGTATTAAGTAGGATTTTAATGCTTAAATGATTTTTATGTTTTAAAATATGAAATGTAGTATACCACAAAATATTATTAAATAATACCACTAAGTACTGTGTTCTTTTCTTCCATATCTATTTCAAAATGTAAAAATGTCAGTTGTATTTTATTTAATTGTTGCAAATGTAAATGTATTGTAGTTGTGAAACAAATAAAGTTTAGTTTTTTAGCAATAAACCTGTATTCACATTTTTTTACATAAAATAATTCATTTTATTGCCAAAGTGGAAAATTTTGCTATTATTCTGCAATATCAAGATGCTGTATGGTCCGTAAGTAAATAAATAACTAGTTTTTAAAAGTAACATAATTAGTTTTTAAAATAAAATAAATTAAGGATTAATAGACAAGTTTATATATTTATGTAGTAATACAAAAACACCGTCATAAATTCCTAAAAAGAAAAGGTACGCCATCGTCGTGTTGTGGCTTTAATTTTTATTTTCAATACTTAATTGAATTACATTTATATTTTTGAAATATAAATTTTGTTCGTCGGTATAAAAGCAGTTTTTCGTTTCCACCTCAATTCTACGCCACTGTCCGGCATAAAATCCAACATGGCCGAAATGGACCCTTCTTGACGTCACACAAGATTTTTTCAATATGGCGGATGTCATAACCCCCTTTAGATTAATAAACTCTGAATTAATCAAATGTTCTGAAAGGAATTAGGGGGTTTTCTCCTAATCCTTTTATTCCCTAGTTTCCTAGGTTGAGTAAAATACGTTTTAACAACTGTTCAATACTGGTTTTATTAGTTTCAGAATGCACAATTTATACAAATTAGTGTAGGTCATTTCGTGATGTTGTACCAAAATCCTACGGTCTAACCTATCTGGTGACATTGCCGTGGCATGTTTTATTTACATGAGTAATATTTATGTTATTATACTACTAATAAAATGATGACCTTGCTAGTTACATAATCATACGGTTGTTACATATAGATTAATATAAATATGCTAATATATATAAAAGTGCAATTTTTTAGAAAAAATGTCGTTTACACAGTTCAAACAACCCCCCATCAACAGCTAAACAATATCCCAACCGATCATCAAATTCATTTCCAACGTTGCTAAGTTGATATTGCGAAATTTTATTACATTTTAACAAAATAGCGTTTTGTAGCTGGTTTAGATTCTCAAATTTTACACTTTTATAAATGACACTTTTTAAGTGACCCCACAGAAAAAAGTTATTCGGTGAAAGAGCAGGTGACCTGGCTGGCCAAAGTATCCGGTACCGTGGACCAATAATATTGCCGTTAAAAGCATTTTTCAGGTACTCTCTAACCATACGGGCAACCATCTATTTGGTACCAGATTATTTGATCTTCCGGAACAACTTTTTCCAAGGCGGTCCAATTTGATTTTGAAATAAGTCCAAACAGGTTTCTGCTGTCAGGTTATAGTCCATAAAAAAGGGTCCAATAATATGGTGTCCGATAATTCCCACGAATACATTTGTTTTTTGGGGATATTGTGTCCGAGTATGAACAAAGCGATGTTCATTTTCATGGCTCCAATACCGGCAATTCTGAGCATTTGGTTTATCTCCTTCCTGCAGCTCTTGATGTTTTTCGAATTTATACGAATAATATTTGTGTTTTTTCAAAGTGCCCAATACCGTTATGATGTTAATTTACCTCTGGCCTAAGAACCCTTGTACTAATTATTTTGTTTTCCTCCACACTCAGTAGAATATTAAGATCTTTGTTCCCTCTTTCTTCGGCTCTATTTTCGATATCCTGAGTTGAACATTTACAAATATTTGTTACAGTACCTTTGGACTCGAACTTACTAACAATACGGGCGGAATGGGCTTGGTGGGGAAATAAACTGAAAACATTTCAGATACTGCTCTAAAACTGTTTCCAGCACAATGCCACCAAGGAAGTTTAAAGGTGTATGGAAGCCCAATACTGTAGAACAAAATTGTCCAGGCATGCAGGGCAGCGGGAATCGGGGGATTGGCCCCGCGGAGTTGGCGCAATGAATAGTAGGTCAGAGCCGGACTTCCATAATTCTTTGTTACTATCTATAAAGTTGTCAAATGTCAAATTCGAGCATTCACTGTTTTTTTATTTTTTGCACAAAATTGTTGGTTATTAAACGATACTACCATAGAATATTTAAAATTATTGTGTAATATTGGATTTTATATCATCTGATATAATATGGAAAGAATAGATGGCGCCACTTTACAGCCTTCTATTTAAATGGTCAATATTTTTGGGAGTTTTGTATTTTTACCAAAAATCTTTGTAAATAAATAAAAAGACACAACATTTCAAACATTGTATGATAGTTTCGTGTACTTATCACCAATTTTGTGATAAAAGAAGGGCAAGATAGTGTAAATGAGTTTAATCTAATCCAAGATTGTGGTTGTACATTAAAAAGTGAAAATTTTTATAACTGCTTTTTAGGCATATACTTTTCACCAATAACAAACATTCATGAGACAGAATAACAGTGGTTAAAAATGTTTAGTAACCTTTGGTACCTAGGTATTCATTGTAACAGTAACCGTTAAATATTATGTGTCTACGGTATGTCGAGCTTAAAAAGTTGATAATGTAAGTTTAAGAAATCAAAAATCTAATTTTTTTTAAACAAATACAGAAAAAGCAAAAATGAACTTTAACATAAAATTGTACTTCTTTTTATTCAATTAGAGGGACCTGTATATATTAAAATTTGCCTGGTCTGCCCAGTAATTAATAATTTTGATCCTTTAAAAGAATGTACTAAATTATTAAATGAAATAAAAGTACCTAAATGTAAACCTTATTTCTTTTAATAATCACAGAAATACACAACTTGTGGAAATCATCTAAAAGATAGTTAGGATTGCCTTACTTTTCTCACTGCTATTTCCTATGAAATTTTCATTTTTTATTATTCATAATTGATATATTATTATTTATTCGGTTACCTAACGTTACGTCTCATAAGAAGCACCTAATTTAAATATAAGAAATACTTACCTAAAGTAAAAAATGCCGGGTATGTTACCCTTAGATTTGCAAGACAAAACCATACAACCTCTAGTCATTTTGTTACGATATTATAAGTAACAAACAATAAACACAAAATTATAGTCACAATTTAATAAACACTAATCACTAAAATAAGAAGGTTTTTATCAATCCAAAAAACTTCTGCAACCACAAAATATAATCACACAAAGCAAAACAATCGAAACTTATACGGCTCTCATAAAAGTATAATGTGTTGCCTAACTACACACTGATTTATCAGTGTGTAAGTAGGGAACACATTAAATTATTTCGTGGAATTTTGTTATTGCGCAGAATCGGCGGGGCCAACTCTGACAGATATTTTCATACTGGGCTGGACATTTTTTGATCGAATGGGCCATAACATTGGGCTTCCATACACCTTTAAACTTCCTCGAATGCCACTTAATTATGGATACTTTTTCGTCGATTGAATAATTCATATTTTCTTTCAAATACCGACTGTCACTGATTTATTGACACGTTTCCTCATGTCAGGGATAATATTCATTTTACTGGTGTCTGTTTGGTACCTAAACCGAAAATTTGGTAATTTTGCAATTACATTTAATTGAATAATTCAAGATTCGCTCATTAAAATTTTTTGAAACTTGGCACGAGGGCTTTTCAGATTGGTCTCTTTAAAAAGTTATTTTACATTTTTTCTGTAAAATGTACAGGGGAGCCAATAATTAACCCCTTAAAATTTATATGGGATTTCCTATGTTCCGCTCGGCGACGCACCATCCGGTATACCTTTTTTCCTAAAATGAATAGTTTTCAAGTTATATTGAAAAAAACGATTTTTTACGATTTATTTTGGGCAAAAAAAATGCAATTTGAACCCGCAGAGCTGAGGCAGGCAGTGCAGCTTTGAATTGACTAGGGCTCATAATAATTAAAAAACAAGTATCATGCTTATCTCTTATTGGCTTGCTTTTTTGCGCTAACCTACCAAACTATACAGACAGGTCCAGTGTAGTAGACACATAGGCAGGGAACTGATGAATTTACTACTGTCCGCTTCGATCGATAAATATCCGTATGCATGATTAACCGAACGAGATCTCAGTTTGTAATATGCTTTCAGACGGGTGTGTTGTATGGTTTAAGGCGCGCTTGAAAATTACGAAAAATAAATTTATGCGGTCTAATCTGTTGAGAAAACAGTTAATACTTAATACCGTTATTTATAAATAGGGAATTAAATACCAACAGCTTTATTTATCAGTTTATTAATTGCCAAAGCAAAATAAAAAGTAAGTTCTCTAAACCAAAAACTCATTTCTAAAATTAAAATAGTACGCAATGAAAAAATAAATAATTATAAACTTTAATAACACAGAAAGCAATATGTTAAAATTGAAAAAAACATTAGTTCCTCAAAAATAATTTCTTGTGGAATACCACAAGGATCTATTTTGGGCCCAATACTATTTTTAATTTATATAAATTCTATGCCTTTATTAAAATTAAAGGGTACTATAAAATTGTTTGCCGATGATACAACCATCCTATATTTTGCTGACAGTAACAGTGAAATTCAAGACAATATTAAATATGATTTAAACATTGTCTTTAATTGGTTACAATTTAATAAACTTACTTTAAATTTAAATAAATCCTCCTATATAATTATCAGCAAACAACAAAGAAAAGATAAAATTCCTTATATATCATTTAAAAATAAAAAATAAATTATTCTACGAGTATAAAATTTTTGGGATTATATATTGATGAAAATTTAAGTTACAGAAAACATATAGACTATCTTCGAAATTATCTATCACCTTTAATAGGAATTAAGATTCGGAATTATATACCCTTAAAATTGCTTAAAAATATTTATTATAGTTTGGTACACTCAAAATTACAATATTTAATTTCAGTATGGGGTTCAGCAAACTCAAAAATATTAAAACCTTTAAAAAGACTTCAAAATAAAATTATTAAATATATTCATAAATTACCATATCTTGAACCAACAATTAATTTGTACAAACCAAATAATTATTTTGATATAAATCATATATATAAATTAAAAACATGTATATTCATTCATTCCCTGAAATTAAAAGAAAAAAATTCAAATATCATACTTAAAAATATTAGTAACATGCATGGGCATAATACTAGACAAACAGATTTATTAGAAACTATTCAAATAAAAAGTAATTTTGGAATGAGATCAATACTCCATAACGGAATAAAAATATACAATAATCTACCAATAAGAATTAAAAAAATTAAAAAATTATCACTGTTTAAAATACATATAAAAAAATATTTAAAATTAATTTGACTGTTTTATTAATGAGTTCTTGTTAAAGTTAATATATTGTTATATTTTTTTATGTTATATTCCCTGTAATAAACTGTATAGTTGGTTGGGAATTAAATCAATAAATAAAAAAATAAAAATAAATAAACATAAAACATACTCTAAAATGAAATTATAATAAATATTCAAACAAAGCTCCTTTTTGCGCAAGGCATATCCCAAACGATCGTAAAAACCCCGTCTAACGTTTGTTAGCATATTAGGGCCGATAGTTTGAAAAGCTTCTTCGATTTTTATTCGAAGTTTTTCTAAATTATTAGCCCCATCATGACCTCTAACCTTATTTTTTAAATAACCCCACAAAAAGAAATCATTAGGAGCAAGGTCTGGTCATCTCGCGGGCCACAAAATGGTTCAACGTCCACTAATTAAACGGTTAGGAAACGTATTGTTCAAATATTCTTGAACAATACGTCCATTGTGAGCGGGACAACCATCTTGCTAAAACCAGATATTACCAAATCTTACTCCTAATAATTGGCGAATTGCCGGTACAATTTGTTTTTGTAACAGATCCAAATAAATTGCTGCAGTTAAATTGCCTTCGATAAAAAATGGTCTAATAAGGTGTTCTCCCACCATACCAGCCCAAACATTCAATTTTTGAGGATACTGGGCTCGAACCTCAAAATACCTGTGTAGGTTTTCACGAGACCAATATCGAACTTGAGTTGGACTATGTTGATTTAATAATGGAAAGGTCGATTCATCGGTGAAAACAATCGATCTAAGAAAGTTTTCATCTGTATTTGCCCTTTCCATTATTAATTCGCAAAACTCCATACGTCGAAATTGGTCTTCGGGAAAAATTTCATGTGTTTTTCGGGCCTTGTAGGATCGGAAACCATTTTTATAAGGACTCTTTTAACTGTAGTATGCGATGAATCTGTTAACTCAGCAAGTGGTCTACTGGTTACAGTGGGGTCTTTTTCAGCAGTAACACAAATTAATGCCTCTTTTAATTCCCGTTCTTCATTTACGAGTTCCTGTTTTTTATGTTTTTGGGGAGACACACACCCACAATTTCTTGGTCTCAAAATTTTGGATAATTCTAAAAATTGTTTTCAGACATGGTATAGGTCTGTTTTTAACGATTCATGAATTTGTCGATATGATTTTACTTGGAAATACCATTTTAAAATTTGAACCTTTTCACGAAATTCGTAAACGTTTTTTATTATTTATTGTTAGTGAAGAAACGAGTTTCCAAGAGAACTTACCACGTATTTGCAATGGCTGCGGCTGCAAGAGAGCAAATCATATTCAAATTTAAAATTAAATCTTCAAAAACATTCCATATTAATCGCATCGTTTTTGCGAGTTTTGTTTCGCTAGCTCGAGTCAGGCGAATGTAAGTCAATTCGCCTAAGTGTTTACTATGTTTCTACTACAGTGGACCTGTCTGTATATTGTAATAACTCACCATTTGGACAGTTATTATCACTCCTCTTTTCAGATAACTTGTCTAATAAACTTTGATCCATTATTGTCTTCAGATAGCTGCCAGAATCAACATAATTGAATGTGTTGTTGAATTCCGGTGTGTATGATTCTAGCTTGGATTTATCTTCAACACATTTTCCCAGCTCACAATGTCTCTTTGTCAAAATACCGAACGTATTGTTTTTGGGAAACAGTCCGCGTTTATGGCGCATTCTAAAAAGCAAATATTAGATAGAATGTGCCATAGATTTAATCTAAAATGATAAACATATTAACATTAAACATTTAATGTCCGACTGGTATATTATTTGACAAATAATAATATTATGTCAAAGTCAGTTAAATACAAAATATTACCCTAGGGCGTTTTTAAAAAAAATAACGCCCTAGGGCCTACAAATTTACCAATAAATAAACAATAAATTATCTTTATTTAAGCATTTATTACGAAAATACAAACATACTTACACAATATACTTATCATAATAAAAATTATTTTTTAAAGTAAAACCTACAATTTTCAAACTGACCGGAAAATTCCACATTTCCATACCCCACCGCAGTTGCTGTGTTACTTGAAGTAATACTTTTCCCAACTACAAGGGAAGCATTAGCCAATTTGGAGTTTTCACTATCATCCACGTACCCTCGTGCTACCAAAGAACTCTTCCAGCCTCCTAACCTCATTAAGTTCTCGGAACTACCTCCCGCATCAGAATGAATTGTTGCCGCTGTACGTCTTAAACAATGACCTTAAAGGGTATATTTCCAAATGTATTTTTACCTATAGGCTGCACAGTACATTGTTCATCACGATAGCACAAAAAAATCTATCAATAGGTGCACTTTTAGGTCGCAAAGACACATAGTCCTGAATTAACTTTGTTGCGCACATTTCACTGTCATCAATAACCAAAAAGCTCCTTGCTTGCCCATTTTTACTTTGTGGAATGTCAATAAATATATGCTGACTCATATCACGCACATCGAAAAACTTCATTTTCACAAGCTCGTCTCTTCTACAAGCTCCGAATACACCTATCACTAATGCAACTTTATCTACCAAATATTTTTCAGTCGGCGCTTCTTTCAAAAAAGTTATAACTTGTTCTCGAGTCAGAACCTTCGACTTTTTAGGCTGATAATTTGCTTTAGGAACCGTTGCAGAGAAATCAACTTTTCATTACTTCTTATCTTCTTATGAACTATTAACTCTTTACGTAACATTGAAAACTTTGTCCAAAGGGAATTTGGAGAATATGACTCTGACAAATCTTGTCAGAGTCCGTCAGCCAGGCCTCAAAATGGAAATATTCTTTCTCGTAAATCCGCCTAGTTTTTTCTGGCACAAGCGCATGCTCAGCTTTAGCAGCTTTCACTAAAATATCTGGTAACAATTGCATATACGGTTTTCTGCTATTTTTGGATTTTATGAATTTTTTTTAATAAAATTACATTTAAGTATCCTTTGGGATAGCAAATATACTACCGGAGAAGAGAAATTGTGTTTAATTTTTGTTTTTTCAACCAAATAAACTTACTGGATCTTGGAGTGAATTTGAGTGCTGGGCGGGGTAAAAACGTATAAATTGATAATTATTTAGATAAACATAACACACAGAAACAGAAATCTATTGACAAAATACGCAGAAAATCGGGAAAAACAACTTTTAATTTAAATATAAAAAAATATAGGTTAGAAATAAATCTAATATCTGATAACACATTCTTTCTACATTGTCAAATTCAAAATAAGTATCAACAGTGTTGCCGGACTTAATAATTTTCGGCCATCAAATTTTGATATTCTGGTTCTGTCTAAAATATAATTGGGATAAATAAAAGCTGCTTTGCTTACCAAAACTAACCATGACCGACTAGGGGCTCTTGAATTTGTCTAAACAGTTGGTCATGGTTAATTTTGGTTAGTTAAAGCGGCTTTTTATTTTTCCCAATTATATTTCAGACGTGAAAATGCGGGAACGTATTCGAAAAGACCCTGATTTGGCAACACTGCACGCTGACGTTCCTTGTCATAATGGGGAGTTTTCGCATTATATGGAGAAATCAATGGTAATTTTAAATTTTCAAATTAAAATAAAAAATATTAAAACACATAATTTCTCTTCTCCGGTAGTATATTTGTAATCCCTAAGGACACTGGAATATGACTATATAAAAATTTTACCATATAATCCAAAAATAGAAGAAAACCGTATATGCAATAATTACCAAATATCTTGAGGGAGATGGGTATTTTCCACTACTTCGGACATTTTTATGCCTCAATCGCAAAATTATTTTTTATATGCTGTCTTATTGACAAATAACTTACAACCATGGATACCATAATTTGGTTTAAACTAATACATTTAAAATTCATTCAAATTTTTCTCATATAAGGAATATTTAGTCGGACATTAAACGTTGAAGAACGGTATTAGATAATAACGCTTTGTCAAGAACCGGGCCAAAGGGCCCTCGGGAAACACACCATCGACCTCAAGCGTTATTATCCTTGATACCTTAATAACTATAACATAGAAATATTTCTTTTTTAAATATACACTTGAAGTTACTGTTTACTTTGGCCCTAACCATTTAGATTCTTTGGGTAATATATCTGATGTATTTTCTTTTTTATAAGAACCTATCTTTCCACTGAAACCAAACCAAAAATTACCCGGGGACACTTGGTAACGACTACGTAAAACATTTACCTCCATTCACCTCCACAGACATTAGTCTACAATCGCCACCTCTGGTCGTAGTACCCATCACTGCACTGACAAGTACCGTTGCACTTAAGAGCTAGGGGATTGCTCAAGTCCAAACAGATGACTTCATCGGTACAAGGTTCGTCTTTATTGGCGTATTTTTGACATTTTCCGAGTACCACCTAAAACTATTAAGGTCAATACACAAGTCACTGGTCATATATTATATTTTTAATGTACCTATATCCTTCTTGACATAAACAAGCATTGTTTATGCAAGTTGAGTTGTTACCGAGGAAGTCACTGCATTGCCAGCCTTCGTAACACAGGGAATTGAATTCAGTTACATCTAAAAAATTAGTAAAGTCTTAGATTAAAAATAAGATGAAGAGAGAATTATATATATATATATATATATATATATATATATTATATATATATATATATATATATATATATATATATATATATATATAATATATATATATATAGTTAAAAAAATATCACGACAGTAGGCACAATGTATAGTCTGTCACAAAGTATATCGCTATGGTTTTTGACGGACAATACCCCATAAACTTTTAAAGATTTTATTACCTTTTGTTATTGGGTAAACCCATTATCTCATAATGGCAGGGGTGTGCCAGGTATTTATTGAGTATTGACTATTAGGTATATAAATATTTCGGCTAATATTTTAGTGGCAGTGTTGAATGACCGTTTTTACTGTGCGTTTCGAAATAGTTGTTTTACGATAATATAACTATTTTGCCTCGCAATCATTTGTCATTAGATGCAAAACAGGTTGTGAAAAATGTGTATGATCAGTAGAGGGCAAATTAAACAAGAAACTTTTTAAAAAAACCTGTCTACTTACAAAAATTCCAATATCATCGATAAGGGATATTATTATTAGTGAAGAATTAAACAACAGAAAAAACGTAGTGATTTTTAATCTCACCGTATAGACAATAGTGATCAGGACCTAATAAGAAGGAAAATATATTGTCTTTATGAAAGCGGAGGTGTTCCTACCTTGGATAAACTGAAAAGGAAGCTAAACGAAGACGAAAACAATATTAATATTAGCCGTGCCACCCTCAAGGAAGTTTAAAGGTGTATGGAAGCCCAATGCTATGGCCCATTCGATCAAAAAATGTCCAGCCCAGTATGAAAATAACTGTCAGAGTTGGCCCCGCCGATTCTGCGCAATAACAAAATTCCACGAAATATTTAATGTGTTGCTACTTACACACTGATAAATCAGTGTGAAGTTAGCCAACACATTATAATTTTATGAGAGCCGGAGTAAGGGTAACATACCCTTCTTTTTAACTTTAAGTAAGTATTTTTTATATTAAATTGCTGTGCTTCTTATAAGACGTAACGTTAGGTAACCGAATAAATAATAATATATCAATTATGAATAACAGAAAATGAAAATTTCATAGGAAATATTAGTGAGAAAAGTAAGGCAATCTTAACTATCTTTTAGATGATTTCCACAATGTTTGTGTATTTCTGTGGATTATTAAAAAGAAATAAGGTTTACATTTAGGTACTGTTATTTCATTTAATAATTTAGTACACTCTTTTAAAGGATCAAAATTATTGATTACTGGGCAGACCAGGCAAATTTCAATATATACAGGTCCCTCTAATTGAATGAAAGGAAGTACAATTTTGGTACGGTTTTTTGGGGTGCTGATTACAAATCTAAAAAAAGAATTCGGCAATGTTTCGTTTTCGAGATATTCATCATCAAAATTGAAAATCAAACTAACCTTATTTACACTATTCCTCCTTCTTGCACAAAATTTTATTTTTACACTAAATTGGCACACAATATTTCACAAACACCTTTTAAAAACTTTTTTGTTTATTTTACACCTTTTTTACACTTTTATTTTTTAGGCAAATATGGTGCTGCCTTTGAACTTAAAAGTTCGCAATTTAATGGAAAAAAGATGTAAAATAAATAAAAATACAAGGTTTTAAAAGGTGTTTATAAAATATCGTGTGCCACTTTAGTGTAAAAATCAAGAATTGTTTACAAAAAGGGAGAATATAGTGAAAATGAGATTAGTTTAATTTTCAACTTTGATGATGAAGATCTCGGAAACGAAACGTTGCCGAAAAGATATTTTTTCAGATTTGTAATCAGCGCCCCAAAAAACCCCTGTATACCAAATTTGATCAAGATCGGAGATGAGGCAACTTTCGAGACAATACCATTTGTTTAAAAATAAATTAGATTTTTGGTTTCTTAATCTTGCATTATCAACTTTTTAAGCTCGACATACTGTACACACATAATATTTAACGGATACTGTTACAATGGATACTCAGGTACAAAGGTTACTAAACATTTTTAACCACTGTTATTCTGTCTCATGAATGTTTGTTATTAGTGAAAAGTATATGCCTAAAAAGCAGTTATAAAAATTTTCACTTTTTAATGTACAGCCAGAATCTTAGGATTAGATTAAACTCATTTACACTATCTTGCCCTTCTTTTATCACAAAATTGGTGATAAGTACATAATACTATCATACAATGTTTGAAATTTATTTTAAAAATCGTGTTTTTATTTATTTACAAAGATTTTTGGTAAAAATACAAAACTCACAAAAATATCGACCATTTAAATAGAAGGCTTCTTTCCATATTATATCAGATGATATAAAATCCAATATTACACAATAATTTTAAATATTCTATGGTAGTATCGTTTAATAACCAACAATTTTGTGCAAAAAATAATAAAAAAACAGTGAATGCTTGAATTTGACATTTGATGATGTCAACTTTATAGATAGTAACAAAGAATTATGGAAATCCGGCTCTGACCTACTATTCATTGCGCAAACTCCGCGGGGCCAACCCCCCTATTCCCGCTGCCCTGCACGCCTGGACAATTTTGTTCTACAGTATTGGGCTTCCATACACCTTTAAACTTCCTTGGCCACCCTGCATAGAGTTGTTTGTAAAATGGGATTTTAATACCGCAAAATAGACAAAAGACAAGTAGTAATGGAATCGCACAGATTACACAGATTACTTTAAAGAAATTAAAAGGTTAGAAAACAGATCCATAATTTACCTTGTTGAAACATAGTTCGATACACACGACACAGTATCCAAAGGATGGGTTGATTCCAGTCAAAACTGTCAGACGAAAGCACCTTCAAATAAAGGAAAACGCATTACCATAATACACGCTAGTTCAGAAGACGGATTTATCCCAAACTGCTTGCTGTTGTCTGCAAAGAATATTAATGATACTAGTTTGGATTATCATGAGGATACAAGTTCAGTACTTTTGGAAAACTGGTTTCAAAATTTTCTTTTAAAAAATATTCCAAACAACAGTGTTATTGTCATGGATAACTCAAGCTACCACAGCCGTCTGCTACACAAATCACCAGCTTCATCAAGTTCAAAAACTGAAATCCAGGAATATTTGTAAGAAAATTATATTTATTTTGAATTCAGTTACAAAAAAGTGCAACTTTTGGAAGTCCTAAACTCATATGCAATTAAAAAACAATATGTATGTGATAATTTGTGAACAAGTGGATACTATCTACGTTTTCTCCGTATCCCGTATGTTTAACTCCATAGAGCATTTGTGAACCAAGTAAAATCACAGATCAGAGCAGAAAATGTTACAGCTACTTTAAGTCCCAGTATTAAAAATTTGATACAAAATGTAATTACTAACATACCAGTTGAGAGCTGGAAAAATTCAGTACAGCACATTATAAAAATTGAGAGCTTTACATTTCTATACAAAACAACATAAATACTATTGTAATTATTCTCAATGATGACTCCAAAGTGAAACAGAATTAGATTTAGATATTTAGATTAAAAATCTAATTATGTATAGATAATATAGTTATAAATTTATTAAAACTTTGCATATATTTAATTTCTTAATGTAATTTTAAGATTATACCTACCTAAATAAAAGATAAATTATAAATCTTTATATTATTAAAGTCCGTCCCTAATGTTCTCTCCTTTAATACCTACTGATCCGCAGTTTTATTGTTGTCGGCAGGTATAATTCATAAATGAAGGCAAAAGCTAACACGGTATACTTTGAGACAAACTATATACCCAAAATTTTTGTCTGGTCTTAAACTTAGGCAAAAATCAAGAGTTAATATTCCATCCATCCAAGAAGCCATACTTTTTATTAAATAAAAAGTTATTTAATGTTTTTCTTATCGACCGATAAAACTGTACTATGTACTTACAATTTAAACACTTTGCTTGTCCCTCACTATATACTGACTGGTTGTTACACTGACATTTGTTGCTGATGCATACACTCCTTTCCTTCAGAGGGCAGTCACTATCGGTGGAGCATTGTTCATTCAATGCATTGCTGATATCTAAAACTATCATTTTTTTATACAGAGTGTCTGCAAATGTCTGGACAAAATACTTGCCTACTTAATTGCACCACAGTATTTTTTTTTAATTTTATTTAAACTTCTTATTACCAGTTACAGATAATTTTCAGTGACAATTTGTTTATAGATAAAAATAAGTGACAAGTAGAAATAATTCATGGATTGCAATAGGCAACTTAGAGAAAAATTTGAAAATTACATTACGTTTTTGTTTAGTATGCAATAAAAGGAGTAAGTTAGGAGCAAATGTCAAAATAAAATGCGTAGCATAAAGTATAATAAAGTTTAATATATACATTTAATATTGTATTTTATTGACTAATAAACTATATCAGTTATAGGTGGTATAGTTTTTTTACGTAAAAATGAACTTAATTTATTGACTTAAAAAAGGTTTGCCTGCCGAAATATATGTCAGGTGAACCTCGTTATTTATTAAACAACCACAGGCCATTTGATATGCATCTTCTTTAAAATATCTAATATCAAATAAAATTCTTTTAATTTAAACTTTCTTGGCCAACTAGTATACCACATATTTTTTTCTTGAGATAGAGCACGAAGGCAAGTACTAAGGTGCCGTGGGTGTCTTAAGTGTGGAGTTTGTTCACACGGGACTTAAATATCTAGAGATTGGCCGAAGAAGGAAAAACTTTTGCGGGCAGCATGTTCCATAGTCTTGACACAAAATAAAAGGAACGAAGAAAGCGGGAAGTTCGGGGATATTTAATTTTAAAACTAAAAAAGAATAAAAAAAAAGTTGAATTACTTTTTTTGTTGGAGGCTACCAGAGGAGGAATTATACTGGCCAACCCTTTTTGAGCAAATACCGTGAGAATACCCTAAAGAGCTCGACGATGGGCAAGAAGAGGAAGCCTTTCTGAAAAGCGTGGGATTATTAATAAACCCCTTTTTTTAAAAGAGTCCAGAATGCTAAGTTTTAGGGGCCCCCTTCCCCAGATAAAAAAACAATATTCTAAAGTTGGTTCTGATTTAAATAATAAGAGTATACAGATTAAAAGAAGAGAAATTTTTTTGGCTCAAAGAGGAATCCAATTTTTTTTTTAAGCTGCCGAGGCTATAGATGTAATGTGCTTGTCCCGGGGTTGATTTTTTTCCCCAAAAGTAACAAAACGAGATTAAACGACTCTTTGTTCTGCAGAACTTGGCCGCTCGTATGTCACGAAGGCAGTTTTTTTTTGCTACAGCGAACATGATTTTTTTTTCGAGGCATTAAAGGGGAACAAGATTTTTGCGCTCCAATCCAAGATAAGTTCGAGGTCTTGGGGAAAGAGATATTTGTTTTTGACCGCTTTTTTCCCCCAAATCAGAATTACATGGTGGCTTAAGAAATTGAATACTACAGTGGAGGGTATTTTTGCCGCAAAACATGCATGGGATTAATTGTGGAAGAGAAGAGAAATTAAAATAAAATTCATTGTCTTCAGGTTTTTTTTCCGGGGACTTGTGGAAATTATCTTACATAACATCTGTATTAAAAAAAATTTTAAAAGACTGTTTTTAAAACTACAGACCTACTACAAAATTGTCCTTTTTTTAAAAAAAAATATTTGTAATCTAACGGGGAAATTTTTTGGGGAACCAATTTTAAAAAAAATAATATCTAATCAACAGGGTTTTTTAAAAAAAGGAAATCTATAACAACAAACCCTTTTATGTATAGCAAATACGTTGTTGAAGGCTTCAAGAGGGGGTTTTTGGGACTCCATATATACCGATTTTCCAAGGCGTTTGACAAGATTAATCATGAAATTTTTTTGACCAAACTTTTTTGGTTATGGGGTTTTATGGTTACTTTTAAAAACTTTTGATCTTTCGGAAAAATAAAAAACAATTAGTTAAAATAAATAACTATGACTCAAAAATTTTTTTTATGTTCCCCTGGAGCCCCTTAAGGGGCACATTTCCCCTTTTTTATTTAACATTTTTATAAACGAGGGGGGGTGATTTTTTTGGGTTTTAGAATTTTTATTGTATGCTGATGATTTAAAGATTTTTCTTAGGAAAAAAAAAGGGGGATGTTATTAATTTACAATCAAAATTGGGGTAGATTTTTTGATTGGGGTTCAAATAACAGAATGATCTTAAATAAAAAAAAAGCACATCAATTCAGTTTAGTAGATTTTAAAATTTCCCGGGGAAATGTGTATAGAATTAATAGTGAGCCTTTTAAGCCAAGTAAACACTATAAAGGTTTTGGGGGTTTTTTTTTTTATAAAAACCCCTTTTCCCCATATTGAATACTGAAAAAAAGAGCGCTTGGGGTTTGGGGGGTTTTTAAGAGAAATACTAAAGATTTTCAAAAAAATAAACCAATAAAAATATTGTATGTTTCTTAAAAAAGGCCCCTTTTAGGAAAAAGGTTGTTCTGTTGTTTGGGGAACCAAAAATTAGATGGGGCATTGACATGTTGAATTCTTTTTCAGAGAAAAAAATTTTTTAAATATTTTTCCCCTTTTTAAATTTTAATTCCCCAAGACAAGATCTGGGGAAATTACCAAAAAAAAAGGGATTTGTTCCAGTTTGTGTGAGACAAAGGAAAGAAGGTCAGCTTTTTTTCTTTTGAGGGGAACCATACTGTCTATCATGTGTTTTTGTTTTTCCGGATACTTTGGGGTTTTGGGGAAATTTAAAAAATTTTTTTTCCTTACTCTGCAAAAACAGAAAGAAGAGATATAGGCCCCTAGTCAGAAGGGGGTTTTTGGAACCTTTTTTTTTTGGGCAGGTTGCACCCGTGCAGCTTTTTAATCTTCGGGAAAATGCCCGACCCCAAAGATTCAAAAAAAGAGTCGGGGGGGAAGCTCGGGGGGTTTTTTTAAGACGATTGCTGGTATGCCATCCAGCCCGGGGGTTAAGACAAGAAAAAAAGCTTGATCTATTTGACTTCAAAAAAAATATCGGACATTTTATGAGAAACAGGTGCAACCTTTTCCCAAAGTTAATAGGAGGATCAAGCTTAGAATTGGCAGCAAATTGTTTAAAATATTTGGTTTTTTTTCCTTTGAAGTAGAAACAATTCCATCTTTTTGAGATTAGGGGAAGAAAAGGGGAAATTTAGTAGAAGTGTTGACTAAAATTTTTGGCAAAGAACCAGAAAGATTTACTGCCATTCGAGCAAGAGAGAAATTTTCCCCTTTTCCGATTTTAAAAAAAGGGCCCTTTTTCCCTTTTAAGGTCTTGATGGTTTTAAAAAAAATTATAAAGAAAGAAAAAAATTAAAAATCATACAAAAGTTGTTTGGTGCAAAGTTATGAATGTTCTGGCTAGTGACAAATACCAAGTTGTTTATTACCAAAATAACAAAAACGTTTTTACTATAAATTGACAAATCATAATTTTATTTTTCAAACTATGGATAATATTATATTCTTTAAGCATTTATTTTTTACATTTGTTAGTAACACTGTTTTTAATACAAGTTAAAGGGGTTAGGCCACTGTAAAAACGTCTTTTTATCGATTTTTGTTTTTTTTTTGAAGGGAAGAAAAGGTTAAATAAAAAATATTTTGCAGCATGTTGTTGTCCATGTATTGAATAGCAAGTAACCAATTTTGTTAAAAAATATAAAGAAATGGCGGTGCTGTAGCCGTTTCCTGTCGATATGAAATTTCAAGATGCTCCGAGGCATGAAAGATAAGTGATGCAAATTTCAATCCGGAACAAGGCAACAATTTTTTTAAATTTACATAATAGTTCATTAACTGAAGACCTAAAGTACCCAAAGCTGTAAATAAATTGTACAGTTCATTTGTGGCGCATCTTAGGTCTTCGGGATGCTTTCGAGCGAGAAAAAGTTTATCACGATTCCGACGTGGGAACCCGCTGAAAATGGCCCCACAAAGTCCCAAAAATAAGTTTTTCGCGAATATCTGCAAAAATATGGAAATAAGAAAATTTTTGTTTAAACAAAAAATGAAGATCACCTCAAAATGTACAAAAATGGTGATTACCATTTTTTTCGCAACACCAATATTTTTTGCAAAAACGGCCGTCAAAAAATCTATAACATTCCACACTGGATAAATGTGGTAGTAGGCTAAAAAATTCAGATGGGCAAAACAATTTTTTCAAAATGCAAGAAAGATGGTGAAGAAAATTTTCTGAGATAATTAAACACTTGTTAAGGTCTCATTATAAAAAAAGAAATGTTAATAACAAACCATTTTTTCAAAAAATATCAATAAACAAATGAGATACTCCCAAAATATTGTGAAAAAAAACCTTGGCGTACAATTTTTTTCGCTAAAAATGAGGACTTACCGGCACGAACGCCACTGAGAAAAAAATTAGTATTGTAGTGCCTTAGAATACAATTTTGTACATGTAAATGTGACCTATATTTGTACATTTGCGTGTACAAAAACTTATCTCAATATCTCCACGAGTTTTCGAGAAATGTGAAATAAACTATAAAAGACAAAAAACTTTAATCACCCCGTATCATAAAATCAAAGCATTTTCGGACCCATATTTATATGAACTTTTTTTCATATTTTTAGATTTACAATCCGCCCCTAAGTTTTCCTCACAACATTCTGTAACACCCTGCATATTTCAACCAAAAAAAAAATGGATTTTTGAAAATTCTACAGTGGCCTAATAGTCCACAGTACAGCCCCCCCCTGGCAAGTTGATTACCACATACTTTATAATTTGTGAGGAACTTCGTTTCGACGAGTCTACCACACTTTTCCTCTGCGACTTTTCTCGATTCCTCCTTTTCGCTCGAAAAGCCCTATATTAAAGCGATTTCGAAGGTTCTAAAACTCACGACCATAACTTTTTTTTTAGCTAAAGTTACTGCAAATTTTGTTGCAAATGTGAATAAAACCTATTTTCACTTTTTTTCTTTTTAAAATTATTGTAGAAAATAGTGATACACCTGTCCGACAATTTAGTGTCCGCCTTTACCTTCAAAAATAATAAAAACTACATAAACATAATTTTTGCAGTGTTCCGTAACACCTCGTATTAAAACACGGATCCTAGATTAACACCTTTTCATTGGAAGTCAGGTTCACAAAAGTTTCTATGGTAACAACAATGCAACGTACACTGTAACTGTCTCGGGTTAAGTACAGGGTAGGTCAAAAAATATAAAAATTGTACAGGAGTAAAGTACCCTTATAAAAAAAAATTCAGCAAAAGGTTATAAAGAAAAGTTCAGAATTAAAAGTTATGCCACAATACCAAAACATAGCCTTCTAAGATTTTTTTTGTTTTTTTTTTTTACCTTTAAAATTTTTCTATTTTTTTTATTTACCTTAAACACTCTCATAATTTATATTAAATCAAATTAATTTCGCATAATTTTGTTCAAATTCAAGCATATTTGTAACATTAACAAAGAATTTTAATTTTTTAGGGAATCACAAACTTCATGTGTGTTGCAACGTTATTAAACACAACTTTGAAATTTTACAAAAATTCTTTTAAAAAGGTAAAACATTAGTAATGATAAAATGCATATTAAAAACGCTCTTTAAACTGCAAAAATTTTATTTTATATATTTATTAAAAACTGTACAAATTAAAAGACATTATTAAAAACTTACTAAAATTATCGCGGATACTACATGAAAAGAAAAACCAATGAGGGTTAAAAGTAAACATTATGACGGTTTGGTGACAATATTTTTCTTTCTTGAATAATTATTCTTCGCTTATTAAGAATATATATATATATATATATATATATATATATATATATATATATATATATATATATATATATATATATATATATATATATATATATATATATATATATATATATATAAATATATATATATATAATAATATATATATTATATATATATATATATATATATATATATATATATATATATATATATATATATATATATATATTATATATATATATATATATATATATATTTACATTAAATTTTATTTCATAAAATACCTTATTGGCAATTATAAATATATGTACAAAAGTTTTTACGAATTTTTTTTTTTTTTTGTCGGACTAACGATTTGCGGGTATATTTTTATCGGACAATATATTTTTTTAAATACTTTTTGATGTTATGTCCGACATGTAGTAAACGATTTTATACCCAGTCAAAATTCCAATTTCTAGCTGTCGACTGAAAATGCGGCTTGGAATTTGTCGGACAACCGGGATTATTTTATAAAACATTTACAGTTAATTTTACCAAAAATTACCTATGTGATCGGTTTTTATACCCTGTCATTTGGGCATGTTTCGGTGAGACATGAAAAAGTCGGACAAATTTTTGTCGGATAAGTTTAAATTCACATTTTTAACAAAATTCCAGAACTTAAGCTAAAAAAGTTGTGGTCGTGACTTTTTAGAACCTTGGGAAATCGCCATAATATAGAGCTTTTTCGAGTGGAAAAGCGGAGAAATCGAGAAAGTCGCAGAGGAAAGTGTGGTAGACTCGGGAACGAAGTTTCCCACGAATTATAAAGTATGTGGTAATTAGGGTTCTGATTTTGCATCAATTTCTCCGAGAATTCCGGGCTTTTCTCGGTCTTTCGGGGTCGAGAAATTTCAAATTCGTGTACTAAACTTTGTAAACCGTCTGAACCATGAGTCGAAACACTAATGAAAGGGTGTTTACATGTTGCCAAAAGCCTGGAAAATTCCCAATTTTTCTGTGAAAAATCCCTAGAATTTCCTAGATCAAAATTAAATAAAAATAATTTACGAAATGACTTTATTTCAGAAAAGTTCAAAAATACATAAAAATAAAATCTCATGGTAACAATGAACAGAATAGCAAAAGAATTAACAAAAATAAAAGTTTCTAAACAAAAAAACAATTTAAAAATTCAAAATCAATTTTTTTAAAAGGTTTTCCCATAAGACTTAAATGCTTTTCATATAATGAATAATTTTGGCAGCAGTTTTCACTAAAAAAAACGAATTAAACACACTGCTTTTAATGTTAATTGATATTTTTGTTTTTATTTTTACGTCGGTAACGACTGAAAATACTCGCTCGTCTCGGCATTACCTGGGGCAACAAAACCGTTGACTTTCTTTTTTTTCCCGTATTTTTCAAAAAAATAAAGGGCAACAACGGAAATTTTTAAGTAGCATTGATCTTAATTCCCCCCAAACCCGATCTAGAATT